>ML829355.1:32093-58097 GCA_009831015.1 Picea engelmannii | reverse complement strand
AGTAGAACTAGAGGCTAACGAAAAAGAATCAATGATGGATTTGAAGGAAAATGTTTCCTTGGTTGAAGGGTGACCCATCAATAGTCTTCCATTTGTGAATTGCAAATAGGAGAGGGGATAGAACTCATCATGGATAAGAAGGCCTTTCATATTGCCACTAGTAGTTGCTTGGTACAAACTTCTTCTCAATCCTTCAACGATCGGTATGAATAAGAAAGGCTATAGAGAATTGTATTGTCTAATGCCTCAGGAAGGGTTGAAGGTGGAAGAGGGAGAGCCATTGACCAGGATAGATAAGAAATATGAGGATACCTATTGTCTAACCTAGAAGATCTGAGTTTGATAGAATCCAAGGGTAGATAACATTGAACACAAAAATACCAATTAAGATGATCAAAGGCTTTAGACATATCAAGCTTAATTTACATGTCTATATTTTTAGTCAATTTTAAGGAGTGAATAGCCTCATGTACTACAATGATCCATCCAGAATATGTCACCCTGCAATGTATCCTCCTTGTTCATGAGAAGTGATTTGAGACATAATAAGCTTTAGTTTGTTTGTAATGATTTTAGAGATGATTTTGTAGATCAAATTACATAGAGATATTGGTTTGAATTTGTTTGGGGTGTTAGCTCTCTCTTCTTTTGGAATGAGAGTAAGGAAGATGGAGTTGAAGGCCTATAAGATTCCTTGTGTTTCCCTAGAGTCCTCGACTACCTTCCAAACATATGTGCCAACCACTGACTAACAATTTTGGAAGAAATATGTTGTGAAACCATATAGACCTGGATATTTCCCTGATGCCATGTCCATTACTGTTATTTCAACTTCTTCCAAAGTAACTCTTCTCATCACGCTAACATTCTAATATGGGTTCTCCATCTAGGAAATGTGTTTTAGGATGGAAATTATGGCTTCCTACTTGAGTTCCTTTTCTATGTCACCATGAGCCTCTAGATTTTCCCCTTAATAATTTTTCATTGAAGTGATTGTTTTTATGTCTTCTATTAATCATAGAGATGTGAAAGAACTTGGAGTTCCTATGACCCTCTTTGAGCCATATGATTCTCATTTTTTTTCTCTAGAGTATTTATTCTTTCTTTTCTATAGCTTCCACTTGTTCCCTAAGAATTTCCTCCCTCTTTTCCAACTCCTTATCCCTCCCTTCCTTGATGATGGTTAGCTACACCTCCTTCATTTGTTTCTCTAAATGTATTTGGGCTTGAAAGATGTTTCCAAATGCTTCTTTGTTCCATTTTTTGAGTTTGGACTTTAGATTCTTTAATATTTTTTCAAATCGATAGATTAATGATCCCTTTGTTGGACCCCCCTCCTTCCACCATTTTTTAATATTGTTTAAAGTAGCCAAAATTTATCAAATATGAAGGGTCTAGGCTTATGAGGACCCACAATTTCCCATGAGAGACAAATTGGCCAATGATTAGATCTTGCACTAGGGAGCATTTCTTCTTCAAACACTACTCCTGATCTTGTTAGGGATTTAGTGTAGAGTTTAACCTTGTACAATTAATTACTGCAAATAGATTCTTAATAAAAAGAAAATATACAATGGTGCGCACGTGCGCGCGCGCACACACACACACATTACACAGATATTTTTACCTTGGAATCCCAAACCGGGAAAACCAACAACCTGTTTAGAGCCACACCTCTAATCTTCTATTCATCATCATCATTGTTTACAAGACAATATGCATATAGGATGTCCTTGCATCCAAACCCCTAATCCATTGATCAATATTAGTCAACCACCCTAATTCACTGGAATTAGAAAACCATCGACAAAAGCCATGTGCCGAAAAAATGCCAAAAACAGACGTAAAAAAACCGTAAAAAACAGACCAATTTTTTTTCTCGGGGGCTCCTTCCCCTGAACCCCCACAAACCTTTCAGTTGGAGGGTGCTAAGAATCCGCATACCCCCTTTTCTCCCATATCAATGTACAACACATGGGATCAATTTTGCAAAGAATATAACACATACCCAACATTTTAGATACAAGATAGCAATCCAATCTTACTGCAATCTAATGTCCCTCCCCTCTTTTAGTGATCTAGGTATGACATTTATTATTAGTGACCATATCCACCATTATTAACCTTGAAATTGTGTCTTTGAATATTATGTTGTCCTCTTCTAAGTGCCTTATACCTCCTCTTTTCTCCATCAGAGAGCAATGTAATCATGTTGAAATCCCTCCCTAATACCCATGGCTTCTCTTCTAGAGTTGGTCTTAGGTTTTGTAGAGGTTATAAGAATTCTATTTTATTTTCCATAATTTTAGGGCCATAGACAATGTTGATGGTGCCCCCTTTTATTGATCCAATCTCCTTAAAGCTAGCTATAATGGTATTGCTTGTTTCTGTGAAATTTTCCAGAACCACCAATGTAGGGTTCCATAGAATGGCTAGACCTCCTGAGAATCCCTCTATATTGGTTTCTATTGATTCAAATCCATTTCAACATCAAGAGGCCATTTCATTCATAGTGTCTTGCTCACATTTTTTCTTGAATCATGAATATGGTGGGGTTATCTTTGAGGATTCTATTTTTGAGTAGTTGTTGCTTGCCTTTCCCATTGACACCCTTGATATTCCATGATGTTATCTTCATGATTAAACTTTGGTTTGAGTGAGGAGGTGCTTGTCCCCTGAGTGATATTCTATTCCTTGAATCTAATAGTTGGGTCCTTTATTGTATCTTTTTCTTTTTAGGTTTTTTGTTTCTTTTATTTTTATCCCCTCCCGTTTTCTTCATTGATATAAGCTAGGTAGTGGTTTGTATGCCCAGTCTAGATGTTTATCCATGACTTTGGGAGATTGAGATTTCTTTGGTTTTACCTTTCATCAGTTCCTTTTGTAAGAGTTGTATATCTTCTTCTGATAGATTAGTTAGATGTTTTTCCCCATACATTTCAATGAGGGTTGGTAGATATATCTCTTTCATTTTGATGTCTTTGGTTGGTTTTGACTCTTCCTCCTTATAGTTGGTATTATCCTCTTGATTTGATTCCGTTTCCAAATCATATTAGGTTGCAGATTCTTTTCCTTGGGCTATAGATTATATTTCTATTGATTATTTTGTTGTATCCTTTTTCCTTTGTTTTGGATCCTCCTAGTTGGCTTTGGGTGATGGATGTGCCTCCTTATTTGCATCCAGTAATTTTGGCTCCAAGTCCTCCTATTTTGAGGCTAATGACTGGAAACTATTGGTCACTTTGGGTGTACTAGGGGTCCCCTATTCCATGTGATTCTTGCTTGATTTCCTTTTGCTAGGTACTTTGATGAAGCCCTCCATGTATACATTTTATTCATGTTTTCTAACAATGGCTATATTATTGAGTGGATAGTCCCTAAACATGTGTCCATGTTCATGGGATTTCCTACATTGGAAAGGGATATGCTCATTGTCTAGGGTTTGGTTCCACATGTATTGAAAGTGAATACAGATTGATTCCAAGAGGGTACTAGATACATTCATATATACACATATTCTAGAATATGCCATGGACTTACCTTTCCTAGATTATGGTTGGAGGCAAGTGATAGGAACACGACTTATTTTCATAAACATGATAGAGATAGGCTTTGGAGAAACAATGTTAAAGAGATCGCTACGCCTTCTAGGGAGCTTCTCAAGTCCTTTGAAAAGATAAAGGAGGATTCCTTTAGTCATTTCAGTGATCTATATACAAAAAAGAATGGAGTTGAGCCTAAAATTACAGTGGCTATGCTGGAAAATATAACACCCACATTTTACCCTTAAGGAAAACAACTCTTTTATGCAGAAGGTGTCTGAAGAGGAAATTAGAAAATCTAATTGGGACCCATCTCTGGACAAATTTGTTATACCGAATGGATTTTCTATTCATTTCTAGAGGGAATGTTGGACCACAATGAAATTTGATCTTATTAGGATGATTCAGTATATCCAAAAATATTTTTGGATAGGTGGAGCACCAAATTCATCTTTCTTGGCTCTTATCGCAAAAGAATATAATCCCTCTTATTTTTATAGGTTCAAGACTATTTCCTTTTGTAATGCTTCATATAAAATAATGACCAAAATCATAGTAAATAGGCTCAAGAAGCTGCTTCCGAAAATTATCTTAGAAAACCAAGGGGGGTTCATGGAGAAAAGACAAATTGTGGATAACATTATTCTAGTCTAGAAAGTGATTCATTCAAGCACGATTAAAGGAGATAAAGGTATGATTGTTAAGATTGTCATGTAAAATGAATTTGATAGGGTTCACTATTCTCTCCTCTTCAATGTTCTATACATGTTTGGTTTCAGTATGAAGTTTATTCATTGGATATCTTCATGTATATACTACCCTTGGATCTCTCCTCTTGTCAATGGGTGATCCTCTAGTTTTTTCAGGGAAAGCATGGGGCTTAAGCAAGGTTTCCCTTTGTCCTCCCTGCTATACATTATTATGGCATAATCTCTTAGTAGGTTGCTACAACATGAGCACAATATTGAGAATCTTCCAAGAATCCAAATCGTAAGAGGTGTCAAAAGCATCAACCATTCTTAGTTTGTTCATGACACTCTTCTTTTAGGTGGGGCTTCTACCATTATCACAAGAAGGTTTATTTCACTCAAGAATTTCGATGTTGATGCTAATGGTAGCATCCGACTTGTATTTCCGCACAGGTCTATGTGTCTAGACGTGTTGAAATCGTCCAAAACCTTCTACTCTTGGATTTACTTTAATTAAAGGAATTATTAAAGTAAATTGTTTTTATTAATAAATTATGCAATTAGTTAATTGAGTTTTTTAAGGAAAGTGATAAAAGTAATTAGCATGTAATCTTATCATGTAAATCTCAAGTGAGGTGAGAAGCAATCTCAACCGTCAATCATTTTGGAGATTAGAAATAGATTATAACTCATGATTATAAAAGCAAGGTTAGGGTGAAGGAGGAAGACACTTGATACCAATGTGTTGAGAAAGTTGACACAAAGAGGATTGGATCATGAAGGACTATGATTCAAGATCTTGGATAGGTGGAGAATGACTTCCATCTAGAGATCAGATCAAGGAGAAGATAGAATAGAGGTTTTTGTAGGTGGGTTTCAGTCATACGAACACACATATAAGAGTTGTGTTGTACAAATATTTTCGTACATGATTTTTCGTATGTGTACACTTGTGCCAGTGGAAACAATCGTGTGTACGTAGGTGCACAGTAGGGAAATCCATGTACATCTCGAAAAACGTGTAGTTCTGGGTCATACATTAGATCAGACTTTGCTAGGTTTGTCTGTAGTTATATTTCTCTCAGTGGGTAATTATCCCTGTTACGGGGTCCCTGATTTTAGCATAATAACGTTGGTTTTCCCTCCAGGGTTTTTCCAAGGGTATCTACCCAAAATATTGGTGTTCATGTGTGCATGATTTGATTTCCTGATTTTTGCTTCCACTATATTTATTGAGTTGAATATTTCAACAATGTATTTTTGTTTTCTGAGCTGCTAATATGATTTGCAGTAAGGAAATCACTAGATAACAAGATACCTAGGTGCTGGAGTAAGAGATTTTCAACATTCGAAGATTAATCAACCATATCAAAAGTCAGATATATTCTTGGAATGTGAGTCAAAATAAAATTGCTACCCATTCTAATATTTTTCAATTTCCTTATAAAGATATCTGGTCTTCTTTCAAATATCTAGGCATGCCCATTTGTCTTCATTCCTCTTCTTCCAATTTGTGGTAGCAGGTTATATCCAAAATTAAGACTAAATTTTTTCAGTGGTGAGCACATTGGTTGAACCCTGAAGGTTGTCTTGTTCTCACTAAATCCCTATTATCATCTCTATTGGTCTTTCAATATTCAACACTTTTAGCACCTACTGGAATAAAACCACAGATAATGCATGAGATCGGGAAGTTCTCATGGTAGGGTGGTAACACAAATAACAAAAGATTTCATCTTGTCAGCTGGTCTATTGTAAGAGAACCTAAGACTCATGGGGGGTTGGGCATCAAGGATTTAGTTATGATGAATTTAGAAATGGGAGGCAAGCTACTTTGGTGATTGATTCCAAGGAAATATGATTGGTGGAAGAAAGTATTAGTTAGAAAATATTTCAAGGGTACTAGGAAAAGATGCTTGGAAGAGAATCTTTCCTCAAGGGAAGGCTTCCCCATATGAAAATTGATTAAATCCTCTATCCCAACAATACAACCTATTATCTTAGGTCCCTAGTGTTAGAATAAAAGAGATGTGCTCATTTTTCCATAGACAGTATCTTAATATTGTCACCCAACCATAGGCATGCAACCACCCCCGAGAACCATAACCTTGATAGATAGAATAATTATGGAAGCAGTACCAGACCCAAAAGATAACCAAGACATAACGTATCTCTCTTTCTCCAAGAATAGCGTACCAAACAGAAAGTCCATAAACCAGAAACCAAGACCAAAATCCCAGTTGCAGTAGTTGCAGCTGCTCTCCTTCTCCAAACTTGTGCACCACTTATATGTGTGAGTTGTGAGAGTGTGTATGACCAAATGAGCTCAAGCGCCCTATATTTATAGTTCTCTTTGTCTCATGTCCAGGCCGACTTCTTCTTTTAGAGGTCAATACTTAAATATTAATTTGTTTATTGATTCAACATGTCTTCTAGGGTTTCTATACATATGTTTAGGGTGTCTCTAGCTTCCCGGAATATTCTAGTCTCGTCAATGGTTTCACGTAGAGGTTAATACCTTCCGCAACTATCATAATATCAACACTCCCTCTTATCTAGGGAGGTATTAAAGGCAATGGTCTTGAGCACAAACATACCATTCAACTGGTAGCATCATCATAGCCACATAGTCTATCTCATGATCAAATCACGAGCACCATCACCACTATCAGTATCATCTGATAACATCAACTGCATCATATCTCGAGGCCATACTCCATCTGAGTAATTGGGAATGATGATGAATAGTTGTCCCAACAGATGTTGAAATCCACCCTATGGGCTATAGAAACTATTCCTATAGGAATTTCAATCTCTGACTATTTTATAATCGGGTCATATGTACCATAGATATCAATCTCTACCCATATTCCTTATAAAATATTGGTCCCATATCAACCACCCTAATTAAGACGTCATGTCCTTAGGAGGTGGACTATTCAATTTTATCGGGCCAATAACTATGCCTCAAGAAGAATACCAGTCCATGATATGTTAGCAATCTGTCAACATGGACCATTCTCCATGGGGAGAATGTCTTTCCACCAACAATTTGTTCTAGAAGGACCATTCTCTTCCTAGAGAATGTATGCCCATCAACACACTGACTATACATCTAGCTGGAAATCATCTCCAACACTAATGGTAGTCTCCATGGCAATTAGATAGCATACAACTTCAACAATGCCATCCAATAAAACACAATTGTGTCTATTCATATTAATATACAACTATTATCCAATGGTACACAACCACTCTTAGTAGGAAACTGCTACTAACAAATGACACACAATCACTACCAATGGATCACATCCACCATAGTAGCATACAATTATTGTCTCGAGAGACATACAGTCTCTACAACAATCATATCATCTGACATCAACCTGTATAAACAATATCATGATACAAACTGAGTCATTTGGGCCATTCTTCCACTCACGTCTATGAGATCTGGAAGAGCATCTTCCCTCAGAAAGTTAGACATCAACCATGGGATATTTGGACTAGTATTCTCAAGCATATAAGAATACTTGTCCTTGATTTCTAAACTTGGACCATTCACCTAACTAGGGCATTCTTCTGGCACTAATCACAATGAAACTTGGAGAGAATGAGTCTTCCCTAGGGAATTACTATCCCTGATTGCTGAACTTGGACCATTCACCTAACTGGGCCATTCTTCTGGCACTAATCATAGTGCAACTTGGAGAGAATGAGTATACCCTAGGGAATGACTGTCTAGACCATTTCCTATGGAAATGATTGTCCTGCACAAACCTCATATAACGAACCATTACTCGAAACTTCTCACAACTGTGAATTTCAAAATAATGACTACCCATAGAGGCATGCCATTCTACTTGACCACTACTCAGAGTGACTGCCAAGAAGAATGATTTTCCTAGACCATTCCCCCACATTGGACATGAGGGGAATCATTTTCTATGGTACATCAACAATCTATCAAACCATTTTCATTATGAAAATGATTGTCTGATCTGGACCATTTTCATTATGAAAATGATTGTCTGATCTGGACCATTTTCCAAACTGGAAAATGACTGTCAGTCATAAATCTTGGACCACTTTCCGAACTGGAAAGTGACTACCCAACCTGGACCATTTTCCAAATTGGAAAATGACTGTCCATATAATATATCAGTTCTCCCTCCCAACCTAGGGAGTAATCACTTCCTTTTCCAATAAGGAACTCATCTCCACGATTCTGACTTGTCTCTTAAGTACACAAACTTTTCATCTTGGACATAGGATTTACCGAATTATCTGATATATGCTCATTAGTGGAGATATACTCGAGAACCACTTCTCCCCTTTGGACTTTATCACGAAGAAAATAATGCTTGATCTCAATGTGATTTGACCTGTCATGGAACAACGGGTTCTCTGAGAGATTCACACAGCTCTGGTTATCACAATATATCACTGTCGAATCCAACACTTGATCAAGCAGTACAAAAACTGACTTACAGAGCCACATTGCTTCCGTACAAGCATCATAAGCTGCAATATATTATGCTTCTGCAGTGCTGAGTGCAACAGACTTTTGTTTCCTGCTAGCCCATGATATCGTGGCGAAACTCAAACTAAAACATATCCAAGAAGCACTTCTTTTGTCATATGAACTCCTTTCCCAATCTGAATTTATAAATCCATGCAATTGTATATCATAACTCAAACGTCCCACGAAGCAATTTCAAGGCATGCTTTGCAGTTACTCAATTTTCATGGCTAAGTTCCACCTAGAACTATTTTCACAACAAAGAAAATATCTGGCTGAGTATTCTCCAAATACATTAACGAGCCATTCAATTGTTGATACAGGGAAGGGTCTACTGGATCCGAGTCTCTCATCTTCTTCATATATGTTATCATTGAATTTTTCTATAGATTTTCAATCCATCATCCCAGACTTTTAAAGAACCATTTCAATACACTTCCTTTGTCATAGGAAGTTTTCACCACGCTTCTACTCTACATGAGAGGCTCTGCACTAGGTTGCTTGAATCCATACAAGGTCTTCTTCTATATTCATACATGGGTCTCTTTCTGGTATACCTCAAAACCTTGAGGTTGTTCTATATTCTTCTTCTTCAATTACTCTATTGAGAAGAACAATCTTTAAATCCATCTAATGTAAACTCCAACCCATGGACACTGCAAGAGATATAATGGCTTAGGTAGAGGTATATTTGGTTACTAGAACAAAATGTCATCATAGCCTTCTCCCTCCTTCTGGGAGAACCTTCTTGCCTTGAATATCGCCTTGTATCTATCAATTCTTCCATTTATAAGTCTTTTTCACAATTTCTCACATACATTGGTATTCATCACAACTTCCTTCTTCAATGTTGTTGTCCATGGAATCTTCTATAGATTCCATGCCCTTCCTTCTTGAAGGTTCCAACTTCTTAATTTCTCCATAGGAAGATAAATATAGATGGATAATCAGGGACATTCAAGTCTTCTTTTCGAAGAAGACTTATTCTAGAGTCAAGTTGAACATGTACTGCTTATCATGGCTGCTACTTTCAATGAAGAACATGGACAGATACTTCATAGTATTCACATATTATTCAATGGATCATATTATTGGGGATTAGCTCCCTCATAATCCAAGATTCTTTCCTGAATGATAAATATGCATGCTATTCTTTTGGAATTCTGTAATCAACTCCCTCCATTTGAGAGAGTCCATGCTTCCGTCTGCATTCTTCTTGATTTTTGCAAAGTGTCGCAAGTCTATTATAGTTTCCTATTGATTACTGACTTCTTTTTTAGCATGAATCCCTCTGAGTCTCTTTAAGTTTGTTTCTATTTGTTCTAATTGTTTTCCATCTGGTAGTTGTTGCAAGCATTGTGTCATCCTTATAAACTTATTCTATGACAACTTCCACAATGATTGTTCATCAAACATATTTCACAAGGGTACCTGCTCGGAACAAGAACAACAAGAGAAAACAAGAAATATCTCTCTAGAGGAAATGTTAATTCATCTTGCAAACAAGTACACTAAGCATATATATCAATGGTATTCATATGCAGTCAAGTATTCATTGCACCTAGCAATAATAGAACCTTTCAAAGAATGCTTTAACAATTTGTAATGTAGCAACTATCACCCTTGATATATACAAATTTGAAGCTTAACAATTTAATCAAACTTGGAACCTGAAGCCTCAACTACTATGGAGGGTGCGCTTGTTCCTCTAAATGCATTGAATCCAACATTATAGCTTGGACAAGGTCTCTAATACTTTCCCTGCAAACACACTCATTTTTTTTTAGATGATATAACTTGGATAGCATATACAAGTGCATACCTTTGAAGTCTTGTAGCATCGTCCAACTTGTCTTCCAATATGAAACTATACACCATCTTGACAAGAGGATATTAGAAACTGAATTAGAGGATTTGATGATTAGAACAAGCTAGAAAATCTAAAATTTCAACTTTGACCACAAAACAAATTTGACCAGAAGGCAACCTTTGATTTTTGACTTTGACCAGTCAAATTTTGACTTTGACTTTGACCAAAAATTCAAACAGGTTTCTTTGCTAGCTGAGGGTACCAAGAGGTGCATTATGCTAGGGCACACTAGGATGTCAATTAATTAGGTCAAACGCTTCATCAGAAGTGTCTGAACACAAGGGTTAGGGTTTGTTGCAGTTGCATAATTAGAAAACCTAGCTGCAGCTGTAATTGGTGCCATAACGAGCTTAACAAATAATTTCCCAATCTATCTTCCAGTGGTTAGAATGTCTAAAGATAATGTAGGCCCATAACATGTTAGAATAAAAGATATGTGCTCATTTTTCCATGGTCAATATCTCAATATTGTCACCCAACCATAGGCATGCAACCACCCCCAACACCATAACCTTGACATATAGAATAATTTTGAAAGGAGTACCAGACCCAACAGATAACCGCAAGATAGCATATCTCTCTTTCTCCAAGAATAGCGAACTAAACATAAAGTCGATAAACTAGAAACCAAGACCAAAATCCCAGTTGCAGTAGCTGCATTTTCACTCCTTCAAACTTTTGCACCACTTGTATGTGTGAGCTGTGAGAGTGTGTATGACCAAATGAGCTCAAGCGCCCTCTATTTATAGTGCTCTTTGTCTCCTATCCAGTCCAACTTCTTATTTTAGAGGCCAATACTTAAATATTAATTCTTTTATTGATCTGACATGTCTTCTAGGGTTTCTATACATTTGTTTAGGGTTTATCTAGCTTCCCAGAATATTCTAGTCTTGTCAAAGGTTACACGTAGAGGTTAATACCTCCCACAACTACTGTAATATCAACACCTAGAAATAGGAAAAACATTGAAATATGGCATGGTAGTGTTATGGGGAGTAAGCCTTCGATTCATATGCAAGAGCTACATCCTTTGAAAGCCTGGCTAGAATCTCATGGGAAAAGGACTATTTGTTATATCTCTTCATGGACTATTGATGGTTGGTGGAATGGATGCACTTTTGGCCTCATTGCTCCGAAAATTTTTCCCCTTGTCCAATAGGTTTCTATATCCCTTAAAGGGCGTGCTCAAAAAAACCAAACCTCTATTGATAAGTGTGGGTGGGGAACTTCAAATTTCTCAATAAAGAAGGGGTATGAATCAAAACTAGCAAATGTAGCTCTCCCCTCTAAATTCTCCCTATGAAATAAGATATGGCACCAATATGGTATCTCCAAAATTAACACTTTTTGCTGGACTTTGGCACATGGTAAAAGTATTAATTGTAGAAAAATTGGCTAAGAGGGATCCAAGGTCCTTCTCGATGTGCTTCATGCTTAAACAATATAGTGTTATTGGTTTCATAGCATTATGAAGTTCATTCCATTTTATCAAATAACCATAACCATAAATGCTGCAGCAACCAAGATCACAAGAAGAAACACCATGCACAAGTACACAAGATATATCCTGGGAAACCCTTCTCAAACAAGGGAGAAAAACCCAGCCAAATCCTTTGCTATATTCTTCAAGAGAAATACCTTTCACCACCAAAATTACTTAGCACACAAGAGGGTACTTAAGCCCTAGAAACCCTAGCGCCCAAGAGAGGTGTGCACCCTTTCCAAAGAGAAGTACTTGCTGAAATTACCAAAACATGTGAGGAGGATATGATTCTTCAATGGAGAATCATCTCCTACTTATATTAGACTTTGACTGATTTAGCAAGGGCGTCTTATTATCACAACAGGGCCGACCTCTCTAATTCAAGCACACTTTATTATTATATATATTATTATAATTAATATTTTCATTATTAATTATCTTCTTAATATTAATTATATTATCATAAGGCCGATCTATACCCTTTACATAATAACTAGGGTTACAGATAGGTCTGACTCTTTAACAATCTATAGCAAAGGATCTTATACACCCACTAGTGCCCATCCACTAGGGGGCCACATCCATAGGGATGCCATAGACTAGAGTCAGTGCATTACACAGATGAGCTAGGTCCTCACAAGGGCACTTAGCTCATCCATAGTCACGTCTTCTCTACAGATCTGTTTTCCCACAGCCACCATCAGGAGGATCATCTAGAGTCTTCACATCAACTCTGTTTCTTATTCAGAGGAGGCCATCACATCATCTTCGTTCTTATTCTCATGATGATGTGCCCAACGCTTTTCAAGATTTATCTAACTCAACAGATCGCTCTTTAAATTGGATAATCATATGTATTTATTCTCTCTCACGTCACGGAGGAGGCCATATGCATTCCTAGCCCCTATCCCAGGCCAGAACCACAAACCCTTTATTAGGGGATTTCTCTCTGGTTTGTAATCTGAGAGTAAGGCTTCACACAACTGCTATATTCCACATATCACAGGTTTGTAAGATGGAGGATGTCTCCTATAGTTGCATTCATTAACACTCCCT
The DNA here is from genome assembly GCA_009831015.1 of Picea engelmannii. Classification (NCBI taxonomy): domain Eukaryota; kingdom Viridiplantae; phylum Streptophyta; class Pinopsida; order Pinales; family Pinaceae; genus Picea; species Picea engelmannii. The sequence goes on along the minus strand of ML829355.1, from coordinate 44,935 downwards.
CTCAACTAGGGAGGCATTCTCCATCAGGCCAAGCTTCTCACAGAAATACTTGAACTTTGTCTAGTCAAGTGGTTTAGTGAAGATATCAACAACTTGTTCATGGGTGGAAAGATATTGAACATGTATTGTCTTCCTCTGTACCATATCTATGATATAGTGGTACTTAATTTCAATATGTTTTGATTTGTCATGAAATACTAGATTCTCTTAGAGCTTTACACAACTCTGGTTGTCCTAATGAATGGTGGTAGGATCCATCTCGTTTTCAAACAAATCTGTCAAGAGATTGCGAAGCCAAACAACATCACGAACTACCATGCTTAGTGCAATGTATTATGCTTCTGTCGTACTCAAAGCCACAGAGCTTTGTTTTCTACTGCACCAGGAAACCATGGATAATCCTAGAGTGAAGCAACTTCCTGAGGTTCTCTTTATGTCTATTGCACTTCCTGCCCAATATGCATCAACATAACCTTCCAGTCTTAGGTCCACATTTGTTGCATATTTTAATCCATAGCCAATAGTCCCATGTAGATATCTTAATACATGTTTGGTAGCTATCCAATGTGTTTGTTTTGGTTGGCTCATAGAACTAGCTAAGAACATTTAATGCATAGAAAATGGTTGGTCTGGTGTTAACTAGATACATCAAGGATCCAATAAACTGTCGATATAAATGTGGATCTATGTCTATGGAATCTATATCATTCATCTTCTTCATATCCATTACCATTGGGGTTGGCATGGATTTACAGTCTGTCATTTGGAATCTTTTTAGAATCTCCAAAGTATATTTTCCTTGGCTTAGGAAAATCTCGTCTGATCTCTACCATACTTCTAGTCCTAGGAAGTAATGCATTTGGCCCAAATCTTTCATTTCAAATTTGGCAGTTAATGCTTACTTTCATTCAACAATGAGTCTTTCTGAGCTGGTGATGAAAAGATCATCCACATATAGGACTAGAATCAAACCATCGTTTCCATTAATGTTATAGTATAGGTTTAGGTCGGCTGAGATTTTATTCAAACCCAAACTTATCAGGAAACCATCCATTTTCTCATACCAAGCACGTGGGGCTTGATTTAAGTCATATAAGGATTTCTTCAATCTGCAAGCATGAGATTTTTCATTGTGTATAACGAAAACTTCTTTTTGTTCAATTCAAACTTCTTCCTCAATTTCACCATTGATCAAAGTTGCCTTTACATCCATCTGATGTAGCGTCCAACCCATGGAAGCATCTATAACAATGATGGATTGAATGGAGGTATATCTGGATATTGGTGCAAAAGTCTCATCATAGTCAACTCCCTCTACTTGTGAGAACCCTCTGGCCATGAATCTTGCTTTATATTTTTCAATGCTTCCATCAATAGCATGTTTGACTTTGTAAATCCATTTGGAAGTTACTACGGATTTCTCTTCGGGCCTTGGGACAACATCCCATACATCATTCTTTAGAATAGATTGATATTCTTCAGTCATGGCATCTTGCCATACTTGTTCATTTGAGGCTTCTCCATGACAGGTAGGTTCTGAATCAATAATGTGAGTCATCGCTGAAAGGTAGCTAGAGAATCTCTTAGGTTTCTTGCTTTCTCTAATTGCTCCTTGAGGAGCTTTATGTATTTCTGCTTCATGGTGTGCCCAAGTAGGTCTTTTATGTCCAATAGTGATGTCTATAGGTACACTACTTGGGGCAACCAAATCTATTGGAGGAGATGAATCAATTTGAGTTGTAGGATCATCTGGAACACTGTCTGTCTCCCTCTGAATTTCTGAATGAGGAGAAGGTATTGTGTCACCATCTATTTCCATCCGAGCTTCTCTGGATTTTTGGAAGGCTACTTCTTCTTCAAAGGTGATGTCTCTGCTTATTTCAATTTGTCTTTGTCCTGGGATATAGATTCGGTATTTTTTTGAGGATTCACTGCATCCTACAAAAGTACCTTTCCTTCCTTAAGGCTCTAGTTTGGATCTATTTTCTTTAGGTACATGAAGGTACATTGGACATCCAAATATTCTAAAGTGACTGATTTTAGGTTTCTCTTTAGTGAATTCTTCTTCTGGAGTAATGTTTTTCAGGATCTGATGAGGGCTACGGTTTTGAACATACATTGTAGTCATACATGCTTCTGCCCATAGAGTCATTGGTAGTCTTTGATCATGTATCATTGCTTTAGTTGCTTCAATGATAATTTTGTTCTTCCTTTCAACAAACCCATTTTGTTGAGGGTTGTATGGTACTGTGAGATCCCTCTTGATCCCTGCTTCAATACAAAAATTGATGAATTCTTTTGAGGTGTATTCTCCTCCATTGTCTGATATCAATTCTTTGATTTTTCTTCTAGCCAAATTTTCAACCTGAGCTTTGAATTCTTGGAATTTGGCAAGGACTCCATCCTTGTTCTTCAGAAAGTAAATCTAGGTCTTCCTGGAGTGATCATATATGAATAGTACATAGTACAAGTACCCATTTAGGGATGCAACAGTCATCAGCCCACATACATCTAATGAATCAAGTCCAAGATTTCCTTGGATCTGTTGTCACTGTTGGGAAAGAATCCTTTAATATTTTTACCAAGGGCACACCCTTTGCAAATGCCTTCATGCTGGATCTGGATCTTTGGTAGACCTGTTACCATTTTGTTTAGGGTTGGAAGAGCTCTATAATGAATGTGAGCAAGCCTTATATGTCATAGCTCACTTAAGCTGATAGTGTCATGTAGTAAGGCTTGAACTAGTTTGATGGTCAACTTGTATAGGGTGTTGTCTTTGACGTTGATTACTTTGGAAGAGTTGATATGAGAGTCTTTGTGCCATGCAAGGACTTTCCCTTCTAAGAAAGTGATTTTTTAATCCTTGTCTTCAAGAGCCGAAATAGAGGCAAGGTTTCTCTTCATTCCTGGTACATATAGGACCTCTTCTAGTTTGAGCTACATATCTGAATCTAGTTGGAAGGTGGAGGTTCCAACTCCTCTTACATTGTATCTGGCATCATCTCCAAGTACCACATGAAGATGTGTTTCTTTCTCAATGAAGTGTGTCAAATGATTTCTAATACAGGTCATGTGCCTGGAAGCACCACTATCAATTAGCCAAGTGTTGTCATTGAGAGGAACCAAACCTGAGAGTGTTGAGATGTTGATATCTTCATTGTATTGGAGTTTGGTGTTGACCTTGCTTCCCATCATGAAATTGATCATCTTCAAACACCCTTGTCTACTAGGTTAGAGAAACCTAACGGCTAGGCTAGGCTAGCACCTTTTAGGTTTTGTTGGGCTTATGACTGCCAACAATAAGACTTTAAGTATAATGGCCTTTTCAAGAAATTCTCATAAATGAGATTAAGATTTTTTTGCATAATTTTACGAAACCCTATAAGCTCTTAGGGTCAAAAAAATTTAAATGCCCGAAATTTAGTTCTAAGACTTGATGGTGGTACGATGAAGGAGGACGTACCTTTCTAAGTCTTTTCCAGTCCAAGTGTCCAGGTTATAGAGGTGGAATTTCTCTGAAAAAGGAGGTCGTACAGATTTTCTGGAAACCTTAGGAGGGTCGTACGATTTCTGCAAATCAGAGAGTAGATGTTCTAGAGAAGGCTTGTGCAATGGGATATTCAATACCTATGCTTTGAAACCATGTTATTGTTTTCATAGCATTATGAAGTTCATTCCATTTTATCAAATAACCATAACAATAAATGTTGCAGCAACCAAGATCACAAGAAGAAACACCATGCACAAGTACACAAGACATATCCTGGGAAACCCTTCTCAAACAAGGGATAAAAACCCAGTCAAATCCTTTGCTATATTCTTCAAGAGAAAGACCTTTCACCACCAAAATGACTTAGCACACAAGAGGGTGCTTAAGCCCTAGAAAACCTAGCGCCCAAGAGAGGTGTGCACCCTTTCCAAAGAGAAGTACTTGTTGAAATTACCAAAACATGTGGGGAGGATATGATTCTTCAATGGAGAATCATCTCCTACTTATATTAGACTTTGACTAATTTAGCAAGGGCGTATTATTGGCACAACAGGGCCGACCTCTCTAATTCAAGCACACTTTATTATTATATATATTATTATAATTAATATTTTCATTATTAATTATCTTCTTAATATTAATTATATTATCATAGGGCCGACCTGTACCCTTTACATAATAACTAGGGTTACAGGTAGGTATGACTCTTGAACAATATATAGCAAAGGATCTGATACACCCACTAGTGCTCATCCACTAGGGGGGCATATCCATAGGGATGCCATAGACTAGAGTCAGTGCATTACACAGATGAGCTAGGTCCTCACACATGCACTTATGCTCATCCATAGTCACATCTACTCTACAGATCTGCTTTCCCACTGCCGCCATCAGGAGGATCATATGGAGTCTTCACATCAACTCTGTTGCTTATTCAGAGGAGGCCATCACATCATCTTCGTTCTTATTCTCATGATGATGTGCCCAGTGCTTTTCAGGATTTATTTAACTCAACAGATCGCTCTTTACATTGGATAATCATCTGGAGTTCTTCTCTCTCACGTCATGGAGGAGGCCATATACATTCCTAACCCTTGTCCCAGGCTAGAACCACAAACCCTTTATTAGGGGCTTTCTCTCTGATTTTTAAGCTGAGAGTAAGACTTCACACAACTGCTGTATTCCACATCTCACAGGTTTGTAAGCTGGAGGATGTCTCCTATAGCTACATTCATTAACATATAGAAACTATTCATCATTTATTTTTGGATTGTCATTTCACATATCAAGTCTGACAACAAGAAATGAAAGGGTTTGAACATCCATTCTAGAAGCCAGATTCTTGTATGAACCTATTTGGAAAATGGGGATACATGTATCATGGTTCTCTATAAAACAAACCTTTGTTAAAGTGATTGTGGGTTGCATTCCCAAAATATATTTGCTGGAAGATATGGTTGGCAAGATATCAAATGATCTTCCAAAAAGAGTCATTCAAGCTTGATTTTCCCTATTAGCGAAATACTTAACACAAAAGGTTTTCACCTCAACTCTCTTCAAACATTGGAACTGGATGAAGAATCTTGGCTGGAAAAATTTAGCATTAAACCCATCCTCCCAGATCTATGGGGATATTAGTCTCCTTAAGGTCAAGTTGTCAAAGTCGCATGAATCAAGAAGATTTTTAGGCTTGGAAAACTAAGCAAACTACTAATCTTTTATTCTTCGACAGTGCATCAAAGAAAAATCCTTGGGCATCAGGTGTAGGGGGGTATTTATAACACTGGAGGAAAGGATTCATTGATAATCATCAGACATATGTTCAAGGGAACCAATTCATTGGATGTTAGACTTGCCTTGGCACTCAGCTGAATCAAACATCTTATTAATTCCTTTTCCCACCTCAGTTTTTATCATGTTTTGAGAAGTAACAATATTGAACTGGATTGAATAACATCCTAAGAAACTACACAAAAAATTTGGATTGTAACACACCCTACCCCTAAATACTCTTTTAAGGGATGGAGCATAAAATTTCATTTTCCCTAAACCATGTCACATCCTCTTTCTGGGATCTCCATCACGTTCTGCTCGTTCAGAGTTTTCCAACCACTGTCTTCACAATCCAAACTGAGCTCAGGATTGGAGGAAATTCCTTTCCACCGTCCTTCGGGCACTTATTAGTCAAGGGCCAAGTGGCATCCACGTGGATCCATTTCATACATGTCATCCAGAATTTTCCCGAAGTCTCAGAGCTCCCAACACTCGTGTATCTATAGTGGAGATCCATCCACCATTAAGTTCGATGATGGATCTTCCTCTTCGTTTGTTGCCCCATCAAGTCTTTCCTCAACCCTAAAACCTATAACCATTGACCCCTTTCTGCTGAAAATGAAAAATTCAAAATTATGTCCAGTGAAGTGACTGTTGTCCCAATTTTTTGACTTGCTGAAATATTTCTACTTCTCTTCAACTCAGCTCTGATACCATGTAAAATTTCAAACCCCAACCCAGTTTCAGTCTCGTTGATTTTTCAGCCAATGTTTAATGCCCAAACCTAGATTTATGATAGCCAATTAAACTCAGCAAAAAACAAATTTCAGAACTGAAACATGAGGATTCTGAACATCATTTTAATGCAGAAATAAAATATATCAGCAGCACATAAACTCAGAAAATAACACAGTGATTTTTGGTCTAACAACGACCCTGCAAAAACCCACAAAGGGAAAACTAGTGAGAGAGGGATTTTATTATTTGTGAGCTTCAGATAAATTTTATTTACAGAATATTCATCTTCAAAAATTACACAAACTTATCTCAGACTTTCTTCTGCAAAAATCCTTATGAACAGTCTTGGAAATGCTCCTCGATTTATGTGCCAAAAATATGTACAACTGTACGATTGTCCCAACAATAAATGTTGTATCGACTATCTTGACTTTTGTGCCAAATTTCTGCTAAGACTGTATGGAATATGCAGCAGGAACAACTCCTCAAAATCCATGCCTCTTCTCCTCGAAAACAATGCCAAAAAACAGGACTCTACGACCCTCGAAATTCATGCCAAATTTATACGGACTATACGAAATTTCACCTAGAAATTAATGCCAGCAGATGCCTCGATTTCTATGCCAATAAATTCTTGTATGGAAGCCTTGGAATGTGTGCCAACCTCCTCAAAAATTTATCTGTTGTCTCCCTCGATTTCTATGCATGAAAAATAGTTGTACGGCCTCTAGAAATCCATTTTGTATGGACTGCATTAAATGTTGAACTCTGCCTTGAAACTCATGCCAGCTTGTTACCTCTATCTCAAGCTCAACCTCTCTCTTGATCTCTTCTAAAAAATGAATGAACAACCCTATCTAGGGTGTGCCCTCCTACCCTAATCGACCTCATGGTGGTAGGTGAGAAGTTTCACAATCCAATAGTAGAGATTGGATTAGATGGGTGGTTGAGATTGAGTGTCTCTTCACTCACCCCCTCACTAAAGTCATAAAGTCACCTTTTAATTTGCATCTCACAAATTAAATGACTAGGGCCCACATTAGGCACTTTCTCACCCCTTAAGTGCCTAGGTGATGAGAAACAGTTGCTTAGGAACTTTTTAATTTAATTTTAACAACGCCTAAGGAAAGATCGACGTTTGATGCTTCGGCATTGAGCGCCCCTTTTTTGTATATGCACAAAACCTCCCAGAGTCAAGAACTCCCAAAGTCTTGTAAGCTTTCCATGTGGCTTTGGCCTTCGGGCCCTTCAATCTCTCTACAACACTACACCCTAACTCTTCTGAAGCTCCTATCTCCCAAACTTCTGAAACACTGCAACGTAGTTCCGACCCTTTTAACCTATCCTCGACACCACGCTACAAACCTCCTGCTAGATGGACCAAGCAGTGAGTTCCAGGTATGATATGCAGATGAGGCAGTGATGACACATGGCCCCTTTAGAGGGTGACACATGTCACGTGTTAAAAGGCACACAGGGTCTGCAATACGTGCAAATCCAAGCGACACGTGTCTCGTCAAACGTGGGTCCATGTCATCTTGGGTGATGTCAGCACACCACGTCACCTCAGACTGAAAAAATTCCAAACCCTCTGATCTCATGGCCAAGATGCGTCCAGATAGACCTTGGGATCCACAGCCTTTGTCACTTTACAACTTCGACGTTCGTGGGTTTTCATGATGTAATCCTCCCCTTACTCCTAGAGTAGGTCAAAGTCGAACTGACCATGGAATAGATCCAATGATCAGAGAGGGACCTAATGCGTCCTCAAATCAACGATCCCCATCACTTCAACCTTCAGGGGTTTGGTCGTGTAGTCTCTGGTTTGCTCCTGGAGTAGGTTAGCGTCAAACTGACAACCATCTAGATTAGATGGTCACAAGTGGTCCCGAAGCTCCTCTAGATCGATGGCTTTTGTTAATTCATGACTTCGACATTCGGGAGTTTTGGCATGTAGTTTCCAGCTTCCTCTAGGAGTGCTAAGTCCCCAGACTATAGTATCTAGCGACATGTGTCCTTAATGATGGACGGTTGAGATGGAATCCAGCCTTCGGTGCTCCAGTGAAATGCACATTCTATAATAGGTCAAAGCCTCTCGAATATACTCGATCTGTGGACACATGTCCTGGTGGATGGACAGTTAAGAGGGGTTCTCAACAAAGTCCCCAGATCGACGACTGAGGAGGATCCCAAAGGATATGAGGATCAACGGTCCATGTTACTTCATAATTTCAGCATTCAATAGTTTTGGAGGTGCAATACCTTTGTTCTCCCAAAGTGGTCAATGCCAGAATAATCACGGCATAGATCTAACGGTCAAGGAAATTCCAGAGTGTCCATAGATCTATAGTCGATGTCACTTCATGACTGGTAATTGGATCAGAGTTTAATGGGGGGACGAGTCCCATGATAATGGGTAAATGACTGCCAACTGTCGGTCCACCATCAAGCCACCGACTCGACAGGTCTTCTTCGACATAATTTGGTCTTTCCAATACATATTTCCCCAGGGCTCCGGAATCTCGGAGTCTCAAACACTTAGCTCCCTCTGAACTTAACCCAGGGTTCCTAGGTCTTTTTTATATGGAGCTTTGTCAAGCCCCAAAGGCTGCAGTCATACCTCTTGGCCAAGATTTGGTTAAGGTCACAATACCCTGGAGCTCTAAACTCTCGGGGTTCCAAAGCCACAAAGGGTTCTCAAACCTTGGTCATATGGGCCCTCTAATGATTCTCGGGTTGTAAGCTCAACTCTTAGCTGAGATTTGGTTAAGGCCATGGGCACGAGCCTGTGGTATCATAGGCTACCGGTTTGAAGGAAGTGCCTTCAAGTTTGTAGAACTTAAGTTCCAAAACAGGGCGAGGTACTTTCGAATCAGCCTGGAGACCAAACTTATCACCTTACACCCATTCAAAACCAGACTCACAAATCACCCATAGAACTCGATCATAGTACGAGTTTATGTAGCATTACTGTGTGGGTGCCTTCCAGGTTCACACACTGATCGTTCACAGATCGATGGTTCACAGTGATTGCAGAACCCCAGTGTGCTCCCTCTTTATCGGAGAGTTCAATGTCTGCAATTTGAAAGGTGCTCACCCGACTCTTTTAATCATGGTCGTTAATCATCCACCCCAACGAGATTAATGGTGTTGGTTGATTGTGGATTGTGAACTAGTACGCCCGTTAATTTCGCCTTCGTGCTCCGCAATGATTCCCAACCGTCGATCTAATCGAACGGCTAGTGTTTGATCTGTTAACTCAAGTGGATCTTTAAGTCAATCCGACGACTAGGATCAATTTTCCCTCCGATGAATGACTCACTTTCATATCCTTTATTAGGTTCTTGATTAACCTGATTCGATCATGGTTTTTATTCCGCGATCTTCACGATCTCGATCTGTAGTTGATTGAAGGGATTTCTACAATCTTGCACTTGCAGTCTATCTAAAGGATATTTCTAACCTTGATTTGGGAACATAAACATTTGATTATCGTAACATACATGAATTCTTAAACACACATAGATTAATTCGTACAAACAAAAATTCGATGATAAAAAAACCAAATGCTTCTATTCATCATACAATCAGTGTTTACTTCCAGAGGTTCACACCTCCGTCATTCAGGTTCTCCTTCCTTAATCATACACTACTTGGGTATCCATGGCATACAATTGCCTTTCAAAATTTCATGTATAACATGAAGACAATAAAAGATCTCAGAAGGGATTCTTACCTAATCCCTTCATACCTTGTGCCACATAGACATGAACACTTTTTATACATGTTCTGGCTACCAACGCCCTCTCTAATATTACCTTATCAATGGTGCTTCCTGGGGACTTCTAAAGTCCCTTCAACAATCTTTCCACAACAACCTGCTCGTAGTCATCCTCTGCTTGAGGTTGTCCATCATTGGAAATTTTCTCTCTCAATAGTTCCAATTTCTCTCTACACATGACATGCTTCATAATTATGTTAGTTTTCATGTAAAAATAAAAGTGAAAGTATCATATCTTTTAAACCAATAATATAGTTTTCAGATATGTCCTAGCATATCTCTATGCACTTCATCACATTATCCTTAATGTTTTCATGAATGCAATATAGACAGTTCTAAAAAAAAATTGCAGTGATACAATCCTCACAATGGTGTCAAAACATTTACTTTCATCAGTGTACCAACTTTCCCATCCCAAAGAAAAACATAATACACAGCAAGAAACGAGTTAAGGGTTCTTCCCTTTTTCCAACTCCTTCTATACAGCCTGGGACTTTAAACTCGACTGAGTTATTTATAAGGCCTCACTGCCTTTTATTTCATGGTTTCAACCACGCCAACTCAATCAAACATACGCATTTCTTCATTCTCCCTTTTCCAGCTATACTTGTTCTCACAGCTCCTCATCTAAGACCTACAACTATGTAATCAATCCATAGTTCTTAGGGTGGGAAAAGTGTTCCTCCTTTTTCCCTTTCTTTGCTTTTGCAATTTAATCTGTGTTGGGATCTTCCTACTCTTTTCCTTGAGCAGCCTTGGTTAGGCCTCACTCTAACCTTTTTGGAGACATCACCATGATTTAATAGAAACATTTTGTTCATAATGGATACTGAACATGTGCATCCTGCACATTATATTCTTAGTTAGTCAGAATGGTCAACATTCCTTTATTAGTCTCCTATCCATACATGATATTTTCAAAATGTAATCCAGGATATATATATATTGTTGATTATTTGGGTTGGTTGTCACTGATGTCAACCCTTGAAGAAAGTTCGATAGTGAATTTTGGTAGCACAAAGGTTTGGGTAATGGACCCAAGTTTGTTTGAAGTATAATGGTATGAGTTTTAATATAGTTGAGGGTAAGACTATTCTATATGGATAGTACATGTCATACCATTTCCGGTGGTATGTGAAATGTCACATAAGTCCTCATGGTTAGAGATTTATGACCATGTGAAGTTGGAGAACCCTCATGAGTCATCTAGAAGCCCCAAAAGGTCAAAGTAGTCAAAGTGGTTGCAAAGAAGAAATTATTTAAATAATAAAGTGAAGTGATGAGTGTACTATAAGTCAAAGTGTATACAAAAGAAATCATTTAAATAATAAATTTAATGGAGAAATTACTAAGTGGACAAGTGGTTAGAAGTGGGTTATACCTAAAATAAGGAAAGTGGTTTAAGATGGTTAGAAGGTAACCCCTTGAGGAAGCTACATAAAAGTATAAATAAGAGGAAAGGGTCTCTCATTTTAATCACACTTGAGAATATTGAATATACAAATGACTGAGGTAACCAAATGATATCTAAGGTGAATTTCAGAGGGAAGGTGAAGTAAAGAATGTTGAAATTCAAGGAAGGATAAATTCTTTTGATGATGTTTTTTAAGGTATGGTGTTTACAAGTCATCTCACCATTTTTGTAATAACTTTTTTTCTAGAATGATTCATACCGCGAAATATGGAGGCCATTGAGAAAACATATCCAAGTAGTTATGATAAAAAATTAAGCTTGCGGGTCATTGTATTTTTGGAGTTACACTCCGTGGAAAATAGGGTTTGTGGCTAGTTATGAAACTAATCTAAAACAAGTGTTTCGAGTAAAAACGTCATAACTTATTCATAACAAATCCAATTCTAGTAAGACAAAATGTATTGGTTAGAATATAGTATGTAGTATTCTTTTTACCATTTTCAAATCCATACAACAAATATTCAGTGCGGGGAATGCTATACAAGTTTTCTCTCTAGAATAAGCCAGAATTCAACAAGATATGTCATTTTTGCCATAACTCCTTTTCTGAGAGGTTCCAAGCAGTGAAACCTGGAGGAATTTCATAAAAGAAACTAAAGAAAATTGTGTACTATTTTCAAATCTTTATTCATTACAGGTACATAATTATGATTATTTCAAGTTAGGGTTGTTGACTAATCCAAAATTAGACATGTGAGACTAAAGTAAAGTTTGATGAAAATGCTAGTCAGTTGTTGTTAAAGTTAAGGAAGGTTTGCAGGTATGTGATCATATACAACATGTCTATTACAGAGTTACAAATCAGATTTGGATGATGAAATTGATGAGGGCTTTTGGTTGAGGTACATGTTGGGTACATGGTTGAGACAAGTAGTTTATGAGTTGGCACATACATGAGGTGTATAATTGATGATGTTGGTACATCTTGATGATTCATAGTTTATGTGTATTTGATGCATGATTGGTACATATTTGGTGCATGGTTGATGCACTCGTTGATGGTACAGGTTGGTGCATGGTTGATGGACTTGTTTATGGTACAAGTTGATTACATGTTGTTTGGTACAGGTTGTTATAGGTTGTTTGGTGCAATTTAATTGGTACAGGTTTACAATAGTATATCTCACAGTGATAGTATGACAGTGGTTCCATCATTTTACTTCTACGACAGGGTGGTTGGACGGGGCAATGATAGGTGGTTGTATCCACCTTCTGGTTGTAGATGGAGAAACATAGGGGGTTGTAGCCTCCTTCTAGTTGTAGCCAGAGAATTGAGGAGTTGGAGCTTCCCTCAGGTTGTAGCCTGAGAAACTAGGGGGTTGGAACCTCCTTCCAATTGCAGCTAGAAAATAAAGGAAGTTGGTGCTTCCAATGAATGTAATTCTTAAAGACATATAAGAAAAAACATTACATGGTTTTCTCCCACTTTGGGTTTCCATGTAAAAACATTGGTGTATTGTGTATGTGTATGATTGCTCACTTGTTTATTGTTTATTTACTCTGAAACTATTGGATGATAATGCTACATTTATATAACACTTGCATTTTATGGTTAAAAATGATTAAATTTCTCTATTACTGATTCA
>ML829355.1:0-24499 GCA_009831015.1 Picea engelmannii | reverse complement strand
ACACACACACACACACACACACACACACACACACACACACACACACACACATAAGCTTATAGCTCACTACTTAATTCTCGACAGTCATTAAGGTTGTGATTATGTCATCCTAACAGCTAACAGAGTCCTCACATAGATCCTCCACAGGAGACCCCTCCAGCATGCAACTTTCTTATTGCATATCCATCACTATCTGTGTTGGCCTCAACATTGAGTTAACTTCAGTTGTTTACCAAATATTCCATAAGGAATACAAACATGCATCTTTGTCATCCATCCAGATTATGTATCCACACATATTCTGGTTTTGTTACTTACATATATCATGTACTTAACCATATGCATAATCATAAGCCTGTGTGTAGTTGCCTTAGGTATATTTTGCAGCTCACATCTTCTTTTCATTAAAATCATTTAACTCATGATTGTTCACAGTCATTCTCATGTGCTCTTCAAAGGCATAATTATTTGCCTCTTATCATAACAACAGAGCATCCTTGCTCCCTTACTCTTTCATATATTTATATTAGTCTTCTTGAGGGAATGGAACACATTTCCCTCGAGCTATCATTCAAAACAAAACTTTCATGGCTTCTCATAATGGAGTCAACCATGCATCCATGGTATTCATTAAACTTTGGCAAGTGAAATTCTCGCCTCTCATTTCACTAATCAAGGCAGTCATATTGTGCCTTTTGTATGCATATATTCATACAAGTGCATCACTTGCACCTTTAATATCATTCATATCTAATTGGTATTATTATATGTCTTCATGTCAAGAAGCCTCACAATGCATTAAACCCATGCACTAAAACATATACAAACATATCCAAACATTCACCATACAAGCTCATTGCTTGCACCCTTTCCATGTCATACATGCACATGGACATACTAGACTTCCAGATCCTCCTCCCAAGGATATTGTTGCCATCCTTATGACAAACCTCATAGAGACACTCAACACTGAGATTCCCTCTCAATTGAGGGCTTGCAGTCATATTACTCTTTTAAGCATGTATACACATATATGTAGGTGCATCTCTTGTACCCCTTTTACATTGATATTTTAGTTTTAATATTAGTGTTCTTTAGTGACATATTACAATCACTCATATGACTAGTCTCATAGTCATAATTCATATTGATGTTACCCCTTCTACATGGAAATAACCAACAAGGTTCACCTTTTTCCTTCCTACTATAAAAACCTTCCATAATTCAAAATTCAGATGGGTAGTTATTGTGTCACGCAAGGCAGTAAGATAACCACTTCTAGTCTCTTCTTCATGCCTCAATTCACTATTGGTCAACAAATATTTAAAAGAGAATCTCTTCCTAAACTCCCTCTTATAACTATCTGAGTATACCAAGCCATATCCATATGGATACCATCCACCTCTAGATGTCAATATGACCCATTGGACATCTAGAAGTGCCCCAACACTTCCTTTACCACGTTCTTGATCAACATTTAATCGACCATTTTACCTTATTTATAAAAAAAAATTAATGTCGAACAACATTTGGACTATTCCCTTAAATCCCAAATACAATTTCGAAGTATGTAACCTACTAAGTATTCCAGTTCAGAACTCCAGAGTATCTTTAGATCCTAAACAGTCTTAACCATTACACCTAGAATTCTTCCTTCTGTTCAACAACAGTTAGGGACGAAGGTCACTCTCCTCCTCCCACAAGAATTCCAACAGATTAGTTTCCTATCCACCAAGCGAGGGAGGTTGCAGTGATTTCTCACTCAATCAATATGTATTCCTACAACTATGTTTATCAACTTGATTATAAAAACACTGCCCAACAATTCCGGTACTCATAAGTAAAATTTTGCTTCTCAGTTCCCTTTAAAACCCGAGAGTTTCACATGATTTCCCTTATCAGAGAATGGTCATCAAACCCATTCCTCTTGTATAGTCACGTCCAAGTCTTTCTATTAGTGCCCATCAGTATAATCCTACTCCTATAGGATTGGCTATCACTTCCCAAAGAAATGATAGTCTTCTTCTACCACCGTCTAGCATGATTCAATCTTGTTGGGTAAAATCCCAACTAAATTTTAATCTCCATCCTTCTACTCAATGAACTTATGAAGAAACTTTGTGTCTGGCAGTAATATTTTTAAAAGGACCATTTTAGACTTGGTAACCTAATATTATGACTATACACAACACGTGCAATTGCAAAGAAAAGTCAGCTTCTTTACTTGGAAATATTAGCAACATACAATGCATATTTCCAAAACATATATCAACAGTAGAAGGCTTCATTCCTTTCTTTAGTAGAGGTTCAACTAAGCCTCTTAGTAATGGGCCAGACAGGGTGTCACACCTAAAATTTCTCTAATAATATTTTTATACGACCCATGCATGAGCCCAAGCAGGCCAAGTGTTGTTGCCATGATCTGATACCACTTTGTAACACACCCAACACCTAAATACTCTTTTAAGGGATGGGGCATAAAATTTCATTTTCCCTAAACCATGTCACATCCTCTTTCTAGGATATCCATCACGTTCTGCTCATTCAGAGATTTCCAACCACTGTATTCACACTCCAAACTAAGCTCAGGATTGGAGGAAATTGCCTTCCACTGTCCTTCGGGAACTTATTATTCAAGGGCCATGTGGGTCCATTTCATACATGTCATCCAGAATTTTCTCGAAGTCCCTAAGCTCCCAGTGCTCCTATATCTATAGTGGATATCCATCCACCATTAATTTCGATGACAGATCTTTGTCCTCATTAAGGAATATGCCTAAGGATAGTTCGACGTTTGGTGCTTCGACACTAAGCACCCATTTTTGGTCTATGCACGAAACCTCTCGGAGTATCGAACTCTCGAAGTCTCATAAGCTTGCCACATTGCTCTGACCTTCGAGCCCTTCAATATCTCTACAACACTACACCCTAACTCTTTCAGAGATCCTATATCCCGAACTTCCGAAACACTGCCACGTAGTTCTGACCCTTTTAACCTATCCTCCACACCATGCTCCAAACCTCCCACCAAATGGACCAAGTAGTGAGTGTCAGGTGTGATATGCAAACGAAGCAGTGATGACACATGGCCCCTTCAGAGGGTGACACATGTCACATGTTAATGGGCACATATGGTCTACAATACATGAAAATCCAAGAGACATGTGGCTCGTCAAACGTGGGTCCATGCCATCCTGGGTAACATCATCATGCCACGTCACCTCGGATTGACAACTTTCCAAACACTCTGATCTCACAACCAATATGCGTCCATGTAGAACTTGGGATCTAAGGCCTTCGTCGCTTTGCAACTTTGGCATTCGAGGGTTTTCATGGTGTAATCCTCCCCTTACTCCCAGAGTAGGTCAAAGCCAAATTGACCATAGAGTAGATCCAATGATCAGAGAGGGACCCAATGCATCCTGAAATCAACAATCCCTGTCACTTCATCACTTTGGCCTTCGGGGGTTTGGCCATGTAGTCTCTAGTTTTCTCTTGGAGTAGGTTAGCGTCGAACTGAACACCATCTAGATCACATGGTCATGAGTGGTTTCGAAGATCCTCTAGATTGATGACTCTCATTAATTCGTGACTCCGACATTCGAGAGTTTTGGCGTGTATTTTCTAGCTTCCTCCCAGAGTGTTGAGTCCCCAGACTATAGGATCTAGTGACACATGTTCTTAATGATGGACGACTGAGATGGACTCCAACCTTCGACGCTCTAGTGAAGTGCACATTTTCCAATAGATCAAAACCTCCTGAATATACTTAATCTGTGGACACGTGTCGTGGTGGATGGATGGTTAAGAGGGGTTCTCAAAAAATTCCCTATATCGACAGCTGAGGAGAATCCTGAAGGATATGAGGATCGACGGTCCACATTACTTCATAAATTTGGCATTCAGGAGTTTTGGAGGTGCAACACCTTTGTTCTCTCGAAGCTGTCAACGTTGGACTGACCTCGACGTAGATCTAATGGTCAGGAAAATTCCCTAGTGTCCTTAGATCTACGGCCTGCGTCGCTTCGTGACCGGTAAGTGGATCAAAGTTTATCGGGGGGACGAGTCTCATGGTAAAGGGTAAATGAATGCTAGTTGTCAATCCACCATCAAGCCACCGACTCGACGGGTCATCTTCAGCGTAATTTGGTCTTTCCAATACTTATTTCCCTGGGGCTCCGGACTCCCACAGTCTCGGACACTTAGCTCCCTCCAAACTTAACCTAGGGTTCCTAGGCCTTGGTTATATGGATCTTTTTCAAGCCCCAAAGGCTACAGTCATACCTCTTGGCCAATATTTGGTTGAGGTCGCAACACCCTGAAGCACTGAACTCCTGGGGTTCCGAATCCAGAAAGGCTTAGCTCCTTTCGGCTAACACAAGGTTCTCAAACCTTGGTCATATGGGCCCTCTAATGAATCTCGGGTTGTAAGCTCAATTATTAGCCAAGATTTGATTAAGATCATGGGCATGATCTTGTGGTATCTTAGGCTACTGGTTTGAAGGAAGCGCCTTCAAGTTCATAGAACTTAAGTTCCAAAACAGGGCGAGGTACTTTTGAACCAGCCTGGAGACCAAAATTATAACCTTACACCCATTCAAAAGCAACGACTTGTAGAAGAGAAGTTAGGCATTATAATATTTAATTTCACGAGAGGCAGAAATAATTCTCCATCATAGGCATTCAAATCATACATTCCAATTTAAGTGCATAGGGAATAAGAAGCACTTATCTATTACAAGTTACATCCAACCAACTGACTGTGGGTGTTCGCCTTTCCACCCAACCATAGGCTCAGAGGCATTCATTCTTAGCGCTCTGGACACCCCCGTGCCAAGCCATGATATCACTCGGGAACTTATGTCATTTCTCATAGATCCTCTCTTTGTCACAACAACCCTATGAGGTTTATCATATGCTTCCTCAACATCAAGCTCACAACCTTCCTCTTTTCTTTCGCATATCTGAGTTGCGCATTCCCCTCTGTGCGTGCACTCTTGTCTGGCGTCTCTCCTACTCTCTGCAGAGCCTCACACGCCTCTCCCTTTTCCATCTGCATGTGCATATCCCTTTCATTCCTTTTCCAGGATGGTTCATGACCTATCTTGTTCCTTCTGTCAGAAGGAAACTTGGGTCAGCTTGGGTCTAGAGGACTCTATGGTACTTCAGGATGATAACCTCATGTATCATCAGCCAGACCATGCTTCCATTCATGTCATAGGTTGATTATTCAACCACCAGTCCTTCCTTCATTAACTGATTCCTCTCCTTGGGATCCGGAGGGGGTTTGTTATTCCTAACAAGGGGAAATTTGGGCTCATTTGACATAATGAACCCTCTCTTATAGTTTTTCCATTCTTTCCTCTGGTGATATTATGGCCAGTACTTCAAGGCTTCACCCCCACAGTTAGTTATCGACAATCCAAACAACAATACATTTACATTGTTCACACTCCATAGCATGGTGATCATAATTAATGATTAATTACAGGTTGGGGAAATAGGGGTGTTACAATACCCTCCCCTTAAAAGGAACATCGTCCTCGGTGTTCTTTCTCAGTAACATCTGTCATTCTTTTGTCACTCATCTAATTCATAAATATTGATCCTCTTTCAAGGTCAATTCCTTGCATACCCTTGGCCTTTGTCACCTGCCTTCAATAATATTGGACAACGAGCATATTAATCACAATTTCATGTAAAAACATTTTATTCTTGTGCAAAATTTAAGAGGAAAATTGTCATAATCTAGTACAATGCGTATCTATGCAGTTCGTGGATTTGCATCCATTATCTTATTATCTTGGCTCATTGTTTTTACTGGACATACCTATTACACATTATTTTGGTCACTCTGGTGATGTCTCTACATTTATGTGTTCGGGCTCTCATAAGGACCTTTTGCTTGAGAAAAGTGACTGTTGTCTTCTTCCATAAAACATATTTTTAAGATGAGTTCGTAGGCCACATGTATTGTAGGGTGCGAGAAACCCTGATTCTCGCAGGCAACCCTATACTTGGAGTGTGAGATGTTTGCAGTCTACTCTATAGGTAGGGTGCAAACCTGTTTCAAATCTTAAAGGGAAGAGGAAGTTATGAAGCTTTTAGAAGAGGATATTCTAGAAAATGAGTTGGCATTCACATGGTTGGCATCCTACTGACTTCTCAGATTTAGTGGGATCATCCTCATCCCTTTAACCATCTCTCCTTCTCCTATATAATGAAAGGTTTCTCAAGGAAGAGGTTAAGCAAGATTGAATAAACAATTGATGAAAGAATGGATTCAGAATTGTGTGAGGAATCCTGTTTGAATTGATGCTTGAGGCCTCCATTTGTCCATCAAGCCCTAGTGGATCTTCTTCATGCAAGTTTGGAGCAAGTGTGTGTGTTGGAACAAAGGACAACCGAAAGGAAGCTTGCGACATCAAGGTGATCTGGTTGTATCTTCTACTTTCATTTAATATAATATAGTGGCATGTCCCTTTCCCATAAAATCACTCTTATTTTATTGCACAATTCCTTGATCATATGCATAGGTCACCATTGAATATACTTTATTATCTTCACTTTGGTTGGTTTGCGTTGTCTAGGATCTGATCTCGCAAGAGAACCAGAGCGAAGTAGGAACAACAAAGACATAAGGAAGCGATATAAAGGTATGTCACTCATTCCACTTTTGGTAGTAAATTCAATGATAGTTGCTTAGGGAAAGCATCATGTCATGTCATGTTTTGTTCTAGATCCAGGTGGATCTAGGGAGATATATTAGTGTCTTCATATACCGATTTATCCTATAACAAAATTGGCGAATCCACTGGGGATACAACTCATTTTGTAGTTTTTGTTGGCCATTTTCTCTTAACCTACTTTTTTCATTACCAACCAGTCTCTGAGTCTGTAAGAGATCCTCATAGACTCTTTGGACCCAGAAGTTCACTCAAAAAAAATTTCCTTCTTCAAAAATTTTCTTGATTACAAACCCTCTCGCACTGTACCTCTCTCCGACATGTGAGAATCATTGATGTTCGCACCCTACTGTTCAGTTCAGTGCGACCTTCTCGCACCCTGCCTGTATCTAGATTGCGAGAATCCCTAATTCCCGCACTGTACCCCACTACCAGGCTACGAACTCATTTGTAAAAGTTTTGGATTAGGTCTGCTTGCCCTTTTTTTATACCCAGATTTGTTTGTTGACCTGGGAAGAACTTCTTTTGCCAGTGTTTGACTGTTTCTTGACTTCAAATCTTGCGGTTGATTGGTTTTCGAAGATTGAAAACTCTTCTTACTCTTTTTCCCAATTTTTACTTCTTGACCTTTTGTTAACAAGGGCATAATCTCTGATTCTGAGATCTGAGTGCTTGTTTGGTCAAAAAGTCTTTGATTGGATTAAAAGTTGGAATTAATTGTCCTTTTAGATTGCTTGCTGCTTGGAAATTTTTTGTTCATGTGCATTTGAAGAGATTTTTTCTTGTCAGTTTGTTATTTTTATCTTCATTGAAAGATCGGTTTGGGTGTTGTTGAGTATTTTTATTTTCATTGGTTGCTTACTTTTTCTTAGTTCCATCCCCATTTTGGGTTTATAACCAAAAAAAAAAGACTTTTTCTTTTAAGCAATCATTTATCCAGAAAATATTGGCATTAAAACATTGAAAGAGAACGAATAGTGAATTTATATTGTCCATGATTGTTTGGTACTACATTTCAAAAGAGATCATACATCGTAGTTTGCATTGTTCCAGAAAACTCCTCTTTCCCTGTTATAGATAGAATTCATCGAACGAAAATTTGTATCATTCATTTCTATTTACGCATTGTTGGGTCAGAGTCTTACACAACATTGGTTTCATTTCCGTCTCCCTCTTGCGTAACAAAAGCCTTTAAAAACATTGCACAACTTTAACATTCAACTAGTAACTTTTTCTAGGGCTCTTTTGCACCAACATTAGCTAGGCTAGAGCTTTGGAATAGGCAGTGAGACACACTCTCCAAAGTGTAAAACACACAATAGTATCTTATGATAGGGAGTGTCAAATTCCATTTGCAACATTTTTTCCTGGGAAGCCCTTCTCACACAAGGGTCAAACCTAAGGTCGCATTGAGATTGAAAAAGTTACTCACCCTGCTTTGTTGATCTCGGTGTAGAGATTGCACGTATTACGGGGGTTGCTTGAAGGTATACCCACAATGATGAGTGGAAGCCTCTCAAGTTGATTTCAGGCAAGATACCCTACCCTTGCGTGTGGATCGGACTGTCGACTTTTCCCCCAGGCATCATTGTTGTTTGTGGTAACTTTAGTAGCCTATCTTCTTAGCGTCTTACACAAGGTGACTATGGAGGGGTAAGTCTTCGCAGTACCTGGAATCGACGTTGTCCAAACTCACTCGGACTCCTTGGAGGGTATACCCACGATTATGTGTGGGAGCTTGCACCAAGGTGTAAGTCCGTTAAGCAGGTCGTCAACGTAACTTTTCCACCCTAGCCCAACCCCTTCTTGTCTCAACGCCGTGACGTTGGATTTCATCACCAACTAGTGACTTCGGAATAGGAAGGTCTTGTTTGCTTGATTTTGATTCCTAGATTTTACTAGCACGTGTTGTTTGTTTCCATAAGTTGGCCATAGAATTTTTTTCGTGAGATTTTCGTGAGATCGCCATTGACCCTCCACGTCGTTCACGTAGAATGCAGGGACTACCCCCAGAAGATCTGGAAGGTTCTCAACCCTTGCCTACCAACTCATCGAAGGTCTCTCCTCAATAGAGTGAAGTCCAAGACATTGCCACTCCGCGACTGGAAATAACTGACTCTTTAGAACAGTTCTGAATTACAGATTCTTGAGAGGGCTTGTGACTTCCTCCTGACTCTGTGAGACATATTGTTCGAGTGAATTCATATGGAGATATTGTTGTTGAGTCTTCTGGATTACCAACCGGACCTTTCATAGGCCCTGAAGGTCAGGATCCTTTTTGGACTACTGGAATTTTTAGACGGGATCTCTTTGGCTCAGGAGCAGGCATTGATATCACTGTCACACTTGAGCCGCCCGAAACATCTGATCCAGACATGATACCTTTTACTACTGCCTATTATTTCCTTGGTTTGGACGCTCAGCCAACCAACCATATCTTGATTGTCCCCCTTCAAATGGCCCATTATACAATGGTCCCAGATACTATGAATCTTCATACCAAGAATACGGTGACTAGCCAGGCCCCCATTGGCACACCGTTTTCGCCCAGACTCACCCCAATGCTTCCTTCCGGATATCATACGTTGAATGCTTCTATTCCCATTCCTACACAAATCCCATACAGGATTCCTGGCATTTCCACTCCTTTTGGGCACCATCTTGTTCCTGGTTTTATTCTGACAGTTCATTGACCCCCTTCCAGAGGGTCTCCTCCATCCCTTATCGGAGGAACCAACCCTAGTGGCACCATTCAATCTTTCACACCTAATTACCATATTCCTATTGGCGGACATTTTCACCCTAGAGGTCAAATCCCAATTGGGACACAACTTCCGATTGGAGGGAAACCCCCACCTACCCCACCCACTGGACAGAACATACCTACAGACTTGGCCCAGTATTGGAACTATCTTATCCGAAATAATCCTCAATTGACTGGGGGGCAACAACCTCAAACTAACTCTTTCATACCCCCTAGTACATGCCAACCATACCCAGGTCTGTCCAATTCCATTTGGGGCTTGAACGTTGGACCCAACGTCCTTGTTCAAGGGAACTGCCCTAACCAATACAACCTTATAAACTACATGCCTCTGTAAAAACAACCGAATCTGCCTAGATCTTCGCATTATATGCAAACTGCTTACGGTCCTACTAGTATACCTACGGGACTTCCTCCCAAAAGTCACCAGTACCTCCACGTGAATAGATAGTTACCCTTCTTAGCCACCCTAGACCTTCTGGATCTGTCTAGAATTCTAAACGATCATATCCGTCACTCTCCTCAATGGCCCGTCATACTGGCCAAACTACCATCCGACATTCCTAAGTTCTATGGTAAACCGGGAGAGGACCCAAACAATCATGTAATGACTTTCCATCTTTGGTGTTCATCCAACTCTTTGATGGATGACTCTACTCGTTTACGTCTTTTTTAGTGAACTCTCACGGGTTTCGCCGCGAAGTGGTATATAGAATTACCATGAGGCTTCTTCGCTGACTTTAGCACCCTTTCCATGGCCTTCATCACCCACTACCAGTTACCGATCCGTTACGAAATAAGAACCGAAATTTTGAGTTCTTTCAAACAAACCAAAGCCACTTATATCTCTGATCACATTCATGAGTGGCGATGGCGACGACGTCTCATCAAACTCGAACTTCCTGAGCAGTTATTGGTAGAGTGGTTCACGAAATCATTCATGAATGATATCACTCGTGACATCGCCATGGGTGGAGTTGTCACAGAAGAACGAGCGATCAGTTGTGCTCAATACCTTGACCTCGTTTACTCACAAACGGGTACTCTTTATGATTTTCTCCCTGACGCACCTCATCCTTCTACTACTGCTACTTCAAATACTCCTGCTTCTTCTCATGCGGTTGATGGTATGATTGACACTTTCCACGCCCAACCCCACTCCGCACAAGCCTCTACCACCAACCCCAATTTCGTTGCTTCTAATGTTCAACATGCTCCGTCTCCTACTCCTCATGTCAGCAAGACTTCTAAGGTGAACTCTGTTCAATCTACCCCTGCTGGAAAGAATAAATCCAAAAATGGGAGGGGTAAGAATAAGGAGGATAAAAATAATCTGCAATCTAAGAAGACCAAAACGAAACCTGTTGAAGATAAGGATAAGCGCAAACCTCGATACCCTTGTCTTATCTGTGGTGATGATCACTACACTAAGGATTGTCCAAGACGAGCCGAGGTTACTAAGTTCCTTCAAGGGACCCTGAAACCACCTACCCCTGTCGTGTTGTCACAACCCTTTCCTTCTCAACAATAGGCCCAATTGGTCATTCATGACCAACCTTCCCCCTCCACTACATCCTATGTCTTAATGTGTACAGGTGATTCAAAGAAGAATGACGTCACACTTACCACTCGAGCCAAAGATTGTTCTCCCTCCAAAGAGAAGGTTTATGAAATACCTCCTTCCTTGGTCCAACCATCTCCATCAGTTCCACCTACCAACGGTTCTCTTCATCTTGAACAACCAAGCCTAGACACAATTATTCACCCTCCCCCGAAGGGTGTTGTTCAAAAGTCTTCTTTCAATCCTCATGCGTGTGCTGCCTAGAACTACAGTATTGTAGAAGATCTGGCCTAAGCACCGTCTGCGATGTCAGCCCTCGAAGTCCTTCAAAGTTGTCCCACACAACGAAAGGCACTATTAAAAGCTATTGGTGGAATCGACCCTGCGGATACAAATTTAATAATTTTTGACTTGGAAGATCACATTCCATGGTTACCCCCTCAACTCGCATTTCAAATACAAGTCATTGTCTCCAACAAGAACATTTGTAGAATAGTTATTGATGAGGGTGCCTCGACGTGTGCCATGTCTATTGCCTACTGGAAAGCCATCGACTATCCTCCCTTAACTGAATCCCACAACACACTCAAATCCTTCAATGGCTCTGGGTTTAAGCCTTACGGTGTCCTCCCTTCGTTGCCTATTACGTTAGAAGGCAAAACGGTCAACGTTGAAGTTGAGGTCTTTGATGCTCCTCTCGATTACAACCTTCTACGTGGTCATAGCTGGATCAATTCCATGCGTGTAGTTGTGTCCACTCTTTTCTGTGTCGTACGTTTCCCACATCAAGGAAAAATAATTACGGTGGACCAATTGGCCTTCTTTAACTCTGATACATGTATCATCAACGTCCCTTTCATTGCGAAAACACCCCCTGGATATGAGAATGTCGATGTGGGTCTTATTAAAGATTCCTCTTTGATGGGTACTTTCCCCATTCCACCACCTGATATCCCGCATCCATCCGTTGCCTCGATCAACATGATTTCCATCTCTATTCGAAAAACCCCTATGTCTTTTGACTCATGGATAATACCCAACCCCGATGATCATCTTCGCTATGGTGACCAAATGCCTTTAAGTCCGGTCAAATCTGCCTATCAAGCCACTCAATTGGCAACCCCTTCTACCCCCTCTCTTGGTGATTTATCTCTGGATCCATTCTGTGTCATTTTTCCTACCGACAAGATGATTTTGTCTGCTATGTCCATCAAAGATACTCCTTGGGACGATGGACATCATCATTCCATTCTCTTCCTGGAACAACACACCATTGAGAGTTACCAACGGATCTTGACTCTGTCAACCATTGTCGTCATTTCTACCGTTCTCGAGTCTACACACGATCTGTTCTACGAAGGGAACTTAAGTAATATCTCACCCACCATCCCCCTTGACATATCCATTAAACCTAGAGTTGTCGAAAATGTACACATCGGAGCTTCATGTTCCAATGACGAAGTTGTCACCTATAAATCTCTTTTTCAAGAATTTTGTGACGTCTTCGCCTAGAGCTATGAAGAAATGTCGGGTATTGACCCTGACATTGTTTTTCACGAGATTAAGACATACCCGGGCGCTAAACCTGTCCGGCAATGCCTTCATCCGATCCACCCACGTAAAGCAGCTGCTATCAAGCTTGAAGTTGAGAAACTTCTTAAAGATGGCTTTATTTACCCTGTGGCTTTAACTGATTGGGTTTCCAATCTTGTTCTGGTTAACAAGAAACATGGTATGATCCGCGTGTGCGTTGATTATAGGGATATTAACAAATCTTGTCCTAAAGACAACTTTCCCACCCCCTTCGTCGACCAAATCCTCGACAATTGCATCGGGAGTGAAATATTCTCTTTGATGGATGGTTTCTTAGGATATAATCAAATCAATACCGTACCCGCCGACCAACACAAGACCGTTTTTATTTGTCCTTGGGGAACTTTTGCCTACCGGAAACTACCCTTTGGTTTAAAGAATGTCGGCACGACTTTTCAACGTGCTATGTCTTATTGCTTTCATGATATAAAGCACATTGTCCAACCATATCTCGACAACCTACTGGCTCATTCCATACACCGTGTAGATCACCCCACACACATCCGAGCCATTTTCCTTTGATGTTGGTTTTACCGCATACGCTTAAACCCATACAAATGTGTTTTCTGTGTAGAATCTGACCGACTTCTGGGCTTTATTGTTTCACGTCAAGGGATTCAGGTAGATCCTTTAAAGGTCGAGGCGATTCTCAATCTCCCTCCTCCTTCCTCACTTCGCCAACTATAAAGTTTGTAAGGGAAGGAAAAATTTCTACGTCGTTTCATCCCAAAATATGTTGAGTTAACTCTTGGATTTACTTGACTGCTCAAGAAAGGTTCTGAGTTCATATGGGATACCACTGCCAGCAAAGCTTTCGATGCTTTAAAACTGACATTAACCTGTACTCCACTAATTTTCCCACCCAATTACAGTCGCGATTATTTCCTGTATCTCGCAGCCTCAGACTCTACCATTGCTATGGTTTTAGTCTAGGAAGATGATTCTCATGATGAACATGTCATTTATTATTTGAGTCAGAGTCTCATGACTACCGAAACCAAGTATTTACATGTTGAAAAACTGGCCTTGGCCGTCGTCCAAGTTGTTCAACTTTTCCGACACTATATCATTTTATGCAAAACAACTGTGATTTCCAATTGCAACCTTATGCAACACATTCTTACACGCCAATTGCTAGGGGGAAAATACTCCAAATGGATCATCATACTCCAAGAGTTTGACTTAGAATTCGAACGCGCTAAGTCCAAGAAATCCTTGGTGTTTGTCAAATTGATATGCGATCTTTCCTATTCTGAGATGGAAAACGTAGCAGAGGATTCATTACCCGATGAATCCCTTTTTCTGATCAGTTTTGATGACCTTTGGTATGGGGATATCATCATATATCTCCAGACTCAGACTTTCCGGCCCGATTTTTCTAGCACTGACCGCCGTCAAATATGCTACCAAGCCCGTCAGTATACTATCCTCGGTGATACTCTTTATCGTCGTGAGATTGACTCCGTTTTTCGACGATGCCTCACCTTTGACGAAGCCGAGAAATCCTTAAATGACTACCATTCTGGAGCATGTGGTGGTCACATGTCTGGGTATGCTACTGCCCAGAAGATATTACGAGCTGGGTATTTTTGGCCTTCTTTATTCAACGATTATATTATCATTGTCCAAAAATGCCACGCTTGCCAAACCTATAACAACACAATCCGATCACACCCTGCTCCTCTACACACTGTAGTCTCCGTTGGACCTTTTGTGAAATGGGGTATCAATTTCATGACATGTCACCCTCACTCAGTTGGGGGGCATGGATACATTATTGTAGCCGTAGATTATTTTACGAAATGGGCCGAGGCGATGCCTACATTCGACAATACCGAAAAGACTGCAGGACTATTCATATCCAATCACATCATTGCTCAATTTGGTGTTCCTCAAGCTATTGTTACTGATCACGGTAGCCACTTTAGAAACTTCATGATGTTAGAACTCACCGAAAAGTTGGGTCTTCGCCATGAAAACGCAACACCCTATTACCCATGGGTCAATGGCCAGGTTGAGGCAATAAACAAAGTCCTCATTAACATGCTTCGACGAATGATAGGGATTCACAAAACGAGTTGGCACACAATTTTGTTTTCAGCACTGTGGGCTTACCGGACATCCGTCAAGTCTGCTACCGGGTTTACACCTTTCCAGTTAGTTTATGGTCTCGAAGCCATCTTGCCGATTGAATGTGAGATACCGTCTCTAAAGCTAGTCATTGAACTTCTCCTAAACACTTCTGTTGAAGAAGAACGTCTGTTGTATCTTATGCAACTAGATGAAACCCGTCGTGATGCCACCCTAGTTATAGAAACCCAGAAGAAATGTGTCAAATTCCAATATGACAAGCATGTCAACCCACACGTTTTCTCTGAAGGTGATCTTGTTCTCCTTTATGAACAAGATCGATATTTTCTAGGAGCCGAAAAATTTGAGGCTATGTGGCGAGGTCCTTATATCATCAGATGAGTGTTGGAGAAAGGAGCTTATGAGTTAGTGGACTACGATAGTATCCCTTTGAGTGAACCCAGAAATGGGCTTTACTTAAAGAAGTACTATGCTTAGATCATCTATGCATGAGTGCTTGTATGTTATTGTATCATACTTTTTGTGTGTTACTTTAGTGTGCTTTTTCGTTATTTGGTTTATGCCCTCAACCGCTTACCTTGCGTTGTGATTGGTTTCCAGATGTCGGAGTCTTCGCTACCCCACATTGGCTTCGCCGATGGTGCTAGTCGTAGTACTCAGAACCTTGCTTCTACTGCATGAACAATTTATGCACCTACAAATGAACTTATTAGTCTACGAGGCGTTTGCCTCGGTCGTGCAACCAATAATATTGCAGAATATAGCGTTGTCATCGAGTTGTTGACTAATGTTATTTCGCTTGGTATCTGCCACTTGGTTATACGACTTGATTTGCAACTAGTAGTGCTATAGTTAAGTAATGTATATGCTATCTGAAGTCCTACTTTATTGCAGGTATATCTACGAATTCGCCTCTTGGAACGTCATTTTGATTATATCGAATATCAACACATTCCTAGATGTCTAAATACATTGACTGATGCTTTAGCTAATTATGTGTTAGACAGATATCTGAGACTTTTATAAAACCAATCACACGTCATGTGTATTATACAAAACAAAATAAATCCGGTAGAAGTTGCATATATATATAACGATCAAAAGTTTCACAAAATGTTTTTGTCCAGGACCAAAATATTAAAATATATGAAGCCCATGGCTTCTACAAATTAGCATCACTGATGACGCTCACGGTAACATACGACTGCTTGAGCTACCCTACGAAGCAGTTGACTAAGAGACTCAGACACGCCCACAGTATGGCATTGATAGTGCCTTGGAATCTCCCCAATAGCGATGTCTGGGACATCTACATTCAGTTCCTCTAAGGTATGTTCAACTGCATCGTAGTCCTCAGCATTCCATCTTGCCACTGGAGCCACTTCTCCTCGTCTCTAAATGGAGACGTTCTTGGAGGTCGATATGGCCTCACATCTATGTCATCAAAAGAAATTTTTTATTAGTCCTTGGATCAAAGACACAAAAACTTTTTATATAATAAAATTTGCAAAAAACATTAAAAAAGAACAAAATGTGTACTTCTTACCTAAGTCACCCCACTGGGCATCCTCAGGCAGAACCAAATCTGGATCTCCTTGAAAATCTAAACCGACATATGCGTAGTCATTGATCATCATCATCTGGGGTCTCAACCAGTCAAAAAATGAATCGTTATATTTGATTATAGGCCTTGCTACGTGTCGAGCCATGAGGTTACACCACCTCAGCATCCTCGGATCCTGTGGGGCCGGTAAACCCCAATCTACTTGTAGACGCAGCAGTGGGACCCTCTCAATTAAGAATGACACCAAAAGTGACCCATACCCGAACTACTTTAGGCCACACTTTCTACACTTTGTCAGTTGCCTCTTCATACTGCGAAGAACCACGTCCGACCAGTTGAAAACCTTAGGCTCTGTGCACTCTATTGCATATTGGAAATAGCTTTGGAGAGCCATGTGCGGAGTAGCGCTCCCGGCCATGCGTGCAATGGTAAACAAGATAGTTTGCAAGGTCAAATTTTGGACACCCTAGATGGCGATATTACCCTTGCTTCTCTCTGCCTCAGGAACACAATATTGGTGAACATACTTTCTCATAGGAAGTCTGCCACCTCTACCTCCGGTCAGAGTAGCATGGTATCTGCATTGTGACAACCCCGTAAGAAAATAGATATCCTCGATATCTAGTGTAAGCGTGTGGACCCCTGCATGAAATAATTGTTGATCCACATCCCACATGTGGACCAGGTACTCTAACAACCTGAGTTGGGCTCTCGTGCCCGGGATCCTGAAAATTTTTAAGAGCCCACATTCCCGGAGGGCAGCAACTGTACTCAGATCAATTCCGGCAATGGCATCATCCTCCTCGTGTTCTCTTTCCCTCCATTCCAACATTGTGATGATCAACACCTGCAATGGAGCCATGAGAAGGAAGTTAGCAACTTGTTTTAACCTCTTGCATAAATTTTTATTGGGTAAAAACTTGCATGAAAATCTATTTTTCAGCCCTCGCAGGTGAAGCTTGCACACAGTGCGAGATTCTCGCAGGTGCACTGAAGCTCACCTGCGAGAATCTTAGGTTCTCACAGGTCCCGAATGGCTCACCTTTGAGAATGCTTGAGCGCATTCACCGGCCCTAAAATGGACTCAAACACTTAAAATTACCAATAAAAAACGATTTTAATCCATGAAAAAGTTGAAGAAACTTGAGGAAAAATGAGGTGTGTTGGACAAGTTTTTGGCAAAGTAACAATGAATTGGTAAAAAGGGATTTTCACCCATATTTATTCACTTTTTTACTATTTCTTGTTGATTTTTTATATTATTTTTATTATTTTGCTTCAAAATCTAATACCCTAATGGCCTTGTGAGTATGGTTTTTCACAGATAGATGGCTTACATAGATAGTTTTTCATCACATGTACGAATATATTTTTAGGGTTTTGTAGGAAAAACCTTGAGCTCAATCTTCGTTCATTCTCGTGCTTGAAAATACATGAGAACGCAACTAAGTATACTTTTGTCATCTTTTCGTACTCATCATGGTAACACTAAAACAACGAAAATAAGGGAGTATCCTTTAAGCTCTTTTCACACTCCCTAAAAATGAAAAGATTTCCGAGCAATCTTGTTCTTTTCACGCTTGTAAAAGTATTTGAAGAAAACGTTCGATGAGCGATAATTTATCACTTTTTTGGTCTCATCGAACTAATTTACGAAAAAGGAACTGGGAGAGTTCTCTTGAAGTGTTTTTCAGACTCTCAAAACATGAAAAAAAACCCGAGTTTTCTATCTTTGGACTCGTTAAACAAACATCAAAAGACCCTTAATGGGACCAAACCACTCTTTCCTAGGGTTCGTTAAATGTACTCTGAGGGATTCATCCAAAGGATGAACTTACATCAACAAGCATATGTTATCCTCCTCAAGCTTGTGTAAAAATAAAGAGGTACTCGCCAGAAATGGTGGGGGGAATTTTGGGAAAGGGATATGCCTTCGTATTTGTATTGATGGCAGTAAGTGTCGCTCTTGAACATGACTTCCCCTGTTCGTCATTTGAATCCGGGTTGGGAAATCCATTTGTCTCTTGTCTGGCTAGCTCAAGGTCATATCTTGGGTCGTCTTTGAGTCAATGCTGCCAAGACCATTGTCATGTCGTTCATATGTTCAAGAGAAGTCCAAACAAGACCTCCATTGAGTCGGCCACCTGCAGTGTCCATTCTTACCATGTCAGCCTTCCCTGTGTCTATTTCAAATCATATTCATACTTTGACTCATTCTCAAAATATGTTACTTATTTCATGTCATTGATAGGGGATACATCAAGGCCCTCCTGTGACGAGTCTTTTTCTGTCGACTCCAACTCATTATCCGGGGATAAGACTTAGAAATCATTTAGTACCTTAGAACATGCATGCCTTAATGGCAGGTCTCTTCACTTTCGACAGTGAATTCACATCATTGGTCCTTGATCGAGAGATTCCACCGAGTGTTCGACTTCAGCCCATTTATTCACATTCATTCGGATTGTACTTAGGTACCTTGGGAGTCATTGACATCAATGGTGATTTCCCTTGCACTTGTTAATGGTTTCTACCATGTTTGACTTCGACACATGTAATCACATGGCTAGATTCGTACTTTCAGACAACGGGATTGAAGACCCCCGGTCTCATGTTTTTGGTCCAGGTTGTGATGGAGTATTTATGATTTGCATCGACACATAGATCCACTTTGTATGTTGCATGGCTATGTCCTAATCTAAGTCTTCTAACATAGATCCATAGTGTATTCCTGGTGGCTATGTAGCATTTTGATGACATGGATCCATGGTGTATGATTGGTGGCCATGGCCTACATTTGTGATTTCATTCATTTGTGATCTGAGTATGGGAATGCCTACCTCAAAACTGGTATTATATTCTGCAGATGCTTGATTGTTTGCAGGTTTCTGATTAGGTGCTATCCTTGTTTTTGACACACACATGCATTCTACAAAGTATTTTGGCTGTCACGAGTTCCAACCTCATACTTTGGGGGGCATTCTGTTACACATTATTTTGGTCACACTGGTGATGTCTCTACAGTTATGTGTTCAGGCTCTCATAAGGACCTTTTGCCTTAGAAAAGTGATTGTTGTCTTCTTCCATAAAACATATTTTTAAGATGAGTTCGCAGGCCACATGTATTGTAGGGTGCGAGAAACCTTGATTCTCGCAGGCAACCCTATACTTGGAGTGTGAAATGTTCGTAGTCTGCTCTATAGGTAGGGTGCGAACCTATTTTAAAGCTTAAAAGGAAGAGGAAGTTACGAAGCTTCTAGAAGAGGATCTTCTAGAAAATGAGTTGGCATTCGCATGGTCGACATCCTACTGACTTCTCATATTTAGTGGGATCATCCTCATCCCTTTAACCATCTCTCCTTCTCCTATATAATGAAAGGTTTCTCAAGGAAGAGGTTAAGTAAGATTGAATAAATAATTGATGAAAGAATAGATTCAGAATTGTGTGAGGAATCATGTTTGAATTGATGCTTGAGGCCTCCATTTGTCCATCAAGCCCTAGTGGATCTTCTTCATGCAAGTTTGGAGCAAGTGTGTGTGTTAGAACAAAGGACCACCGAAAGGAAGCTTGCGACATCAAGGCGATCTGGTTGTATCTTCTACTTTCATTTAATATAATATCGCGGCATGTCCCTTTCCAATAAAATCACTCTTATTTTACTGCATAATTCCTTGATCATATGCATAGGTCACCATTGAATATACTTTACTATCTTCACTTTGGTTGGTTTGCATTGTCTAGGATCTGATCTCGCAAGAGCACCAGAGCGAAATAGGAACAACAAAGACCTAAGGAAGCGATATAAAGGTATGTCACTCGTTCCTCCTTTGGTAGTAAATTCAATGATAGTTGCTTAGGGAAAGTGTCATCTCTTGTCCTGTTTTGTTCTAGATCCAGGTGGATCTAGGGAGATCTGTTAGTGTCCGCATATACCGATTTATCCTATAAAAATACCCATTCTGTGCATGATACCAATCGATAGTTTATAAGAATTATCAAAGTCTCCTCTTCTTTGCGGTCACTCACCCTCCAAGCCCAAGCTCAGGCATCCCCTTCTCTGCTATACAGTTCCTCGGGCGATCCATCTTACCTTGCCAAGGTTTTCTCACACAAGAAGAATTTCAGAGACTTCCTTGAGCCTTACTATCAAGGCGTCCCTCAGACTTGCTCTGTCGAGGCGTCCCTCTGGCTTGTGTTTCCATAACACAACATGTTCTAGGGTGATAATGACTTACCACATGTTTTCCTGTCCCAGCAGTAGTCGTCTTTCATGCTTTCCAGCTTGACATCCTTCATTTGTCCTTTCTCGACAGATATTTTTCTTCTCACCTATATCAGAGGTATACAAAAATTTAAGAGATATCATCATAAATTTTAAATGTGAGAGCTTTATTGCAATTTTGTCACCCACAGGTTTTTCAATTCCATATTTATTTTCAAATTTGTTCCACGCAGGGACCAGATTCACAAACATGTGACTTTCCTTGCCATATCAATTTGGTTTAGTGGGAAATTGGTCTTCCTTATGGACTTACGATACTACCATATCCAAGACCCTTTTCTTCTTGCAATTTCAACAATCCTCAACCACACAAATTGTTAGTTTTCATGCACTTTACATTTTAAAAAATATGCATACTAACAGTCCAAGTCATTTTCATCTAAGCAAGGATACAAAACAAAAGGAAATATATCATTGTTTACGTATGCATCCTTTCAACATACTAAATTTTTCCAAAAGCATTTCAGATATGAAATAAATTTAATCAGTGTGTCAATCTCCATGGCCACATCCATATCCAATATACCCTTACATTGGTTTTAAATTATTATATTTCATGTCATGCACTTTTTCCAAGGGGTGTTGAAACTCAGCCCACTTATTACCATATGGATTCTCTGTCCATATTTATTATTATAGCAGAACCATATTTTCTGCAATGAATTGACCACAGTCTCAAATCATCACTCATGAAACTCAAAGTTTCGCATGAATGCCTTTAAGCATTTATTTCCTTACTGATAATCAAGGTACCAACATTTAGGGTCACCTAATTTCTCTCCTTAGCAATCATACAACTTTGTAGACTACTAGAAGATACTTCTTCCACAATGGGCAACCATATATACGCCCCATTCTTTTACCACATGCATCTTCTCAATGCATTAAATCAACTTGCTATCTATGAGCACTTTTGTTTCCAATCATTCCTTGATTGGTCAATGCAGACATATTAGTTCATGAATTCTTTCAAGGGTTACAATGATGTCAGGCCGAAGTTAAAACCTGTCAGATCCTTCTTAAATGTCGACATAATTCAAAATTGGACTCACAAATCACCCACAGAACTCGATCATAGTATTAGTTTATGTAGCATTAACACATGGGTTCCTTGCAGGTTCACCCACCAATCGTACACAGATCGATGGTTCACAGTGATTGCGGAAGCCCAATGTGCTCACTCTTTATTGAAGAGTTCAATCTCCGCAATCTAAAAGGTGCTTTCCCGACTCTTTTAATCGTGGTCATTGATCATCCACCCCGACAAGATCAAAGATGTTGGTTGATTTTGGATCGTGAACTAGCGTGTCCGTTAATTTTGCCTTCACGCTCTGCAATGATTCCCATCCGTCGATCCAATCGAATGGTTGATGTTTGATCTATTAACTCTAGTGGATCTTTAAGTCGATCTAACGATTGGGGTCAGTTTTCCCTCCGATGAACGACTCGCATTCATCTCCTCTGTCAGGTTCTTGATTAACCTGATTCGATCAGGGTTTTTCTTTCGTGATCTTCACTATCTCGATTTGTAGTTGATTGAATGGATTTCTACAATCTTACATGTGCAGT
This sequence comes from Picea engelmannii, assembly GCA_009831015.1. Taxonomy (NCBI): domain Eukaryota; kingdom Viridiplantae; phylum Streptophyta; class Pinopsida; order Pinales; family Pinaceae; genus Picea; species Picea engelmannii. Next base: position 2,388 of record ML829355.1, on the reverse strand, counting down.
ATATCTAAAGGAGAGTTCTAACCTTGATTTGGGAACAAAAACATTTGATTATCGTAACATACAAGAATTCTTAAGCACACATAGATTAATTCGTACACAGAGAAATTCGATGATAAAGAAACCAAATGCTTCTATTCATTATACAATCAGTCTTTACTGCCAGAGGTTCACACCTCCATCATCCAAGTTCTCCTTCCTATATCATACCCTACTTGGGTATCCATGGCATACAATTGCCTTTCAAAATTTTGTGTATAACATTAAGACAATAAAACATCTAAGAAGCGATTCTTACCCAATCCCTTCATACCTTGTGCCACATCGGCATGAACACTTTTTATACACGGTATGGCTACCGAAACCCTCTTTGATATTACCTTATCAATGGTGCTTTCTAGGGACTTTTAAAGTCCCTTTAACAATCTTTCCGCAACAACCTTCTCATAGTCATCCTCTGCTTGAGGTTGTCCATCATTGGAAACTGTCTCTCTCAACAGTTCCAATTTCTCTCTACACGTGACATACATCATAATTATGTTAGTCATCATCTAAAAATAAAAGTGCAAGTATCATATATTTTAAACCAATAATACAGTTTTCAGATATGTCCTATCATATCTCTATGCACTTCATCACATTATCCTTAATGTTTTCATGAATGCAATACATACATTTCTCAACTGTTTCTGCAGTGATACAATCCTCACTATGGTGTCAAAACATTTACTTTCATTGGCATACCGTCTTTCCCATCCCAGAGAAAAACATAATACACAACAATAAAAGAGTTAAGGGTTCTTCCCTTTTTCCAACTCCTCCTACAAAACCTGGGACATTCAACCCGACTAAGTTATTTCTAAGGCATTGTGGCCTTTTCTTACATGGTTTCAACCAAGCCAACTCAATCAAACATACTCATTTATTCATTCTCATTTTTCCGACTGTACTTGTCCTCACAACTTCTCATCTAGCACCTACAACTATGTAAGCAATCCAAAGTTCTTAGGGTGGGAAAAGTGTTCCTCCTTTTTCCCTTTCTTTGCTTTTGCAATTTACTCCATGTTGGGATCTTCCTGTTGTTTTCCTTGAGCAGCCTTGGTTAGGCCTCACCCCAACCTTTTTTGATACATCAACATGCTTTAATAACAACTTTTTGTTCATAATGGATCATGAACCTGTGCATCCTGCACATTATATTCCCAGTTAGTCAGAATGGTCAACATTCCTTTATTAGTCTCCTATCCATACATGATGTTTTCAAAATGTAATCCAGGATTCTTATATATTCACATACAATTGTTCGTTTCGTCCATGGCTTATTATCAAATTCATTCAATGAAATTTGATTCGAATGTCTATTGGTAATACTTGACATGAATCAAGTGTGAGAGAAAGAATGTGATTGGATCCTGAACTACCCAATTTCAGATCTGAGTCTATACTAATATTATAGAATGAATATGTTGATGATCTTTATTCAGCATCCATGGTTGAATGGTTAAAGCGCCCAACTCATAATTGGTGAACTCGCGGGTTCAATTCCTACTGGATGCAGGAGAACTGCACATATCCATTGTTTATGGAATGGGAAGAAGGATGAAGAATAATAAAAAACATTTGAACAGTACCAACCCTTTCATTTTATTGAAAGGTTTGGTACTGTTCAGTTAAGCAATACACGATAACAATCCATCAGAGTCTTGTAGCTCACTGCTTAATTCTTGACAGTCATTAAGGTTGTCACTCTGTCCTCCTAACAAAGTCTTCACACAGTTCCTCCATAGAAGACCCCTCCAGCATGCAACTTCCTTATTGCATATCCATCATTATCTGTGTTGGCCTCAACCTTGAGTTAACTTCAGCTGTTTACCAAATATTTCATAAGGAATATAAACATGCATCTTTGTCATCCATCCAAATTATGTATCCACGCATAATTTGGTTTTGTTACTTACATCTATGATGTACTTAACCATATGCATAATCATAAGACTGTGTGTAGCTTCCCTAGGTATATTTTGCATCTCACATGCATCTTTTCATTAAAATCATTTAACTCATGATTGTTCACCGTCATTCTTATGTGCTCTTCAAAGGCATAATTATTTGCCTCTTATCATAACAACAAAGCATCCTTGCTCCCTTACTCTTTCATCTATTTATATTAGTCTTTCCCAAGGGAATGAAACACATTCCCCTCAAGCTATCATTCAAAACAAAACTTTCATGACTCCTCATAATGGAATCTGTTAACACTCCAGGGAACTACTTAGGGCTGTATGCTAAGTATGCCTGGTAACTTAGGAATTCAATATTTTTATAGCAAAATGGATCGATGGGATATCACAATAGCTTAATGGAAAGGTTGCTTATCAGATAGTTAAATAA
>ML829354.1:43397-58098 GCA_009831015.1 Picea engelmannii | reverse complement strand
GGGGGGGGGGGAGGTTATAGTTTTTGGAGAAGATCGAGGGTTAGGGCAGATGCTTATGGAGTTCATTGTCACTAGTAAAGGAATCATTTCTATATAATATGCATATCAAGTGAGATGAGAGGTCATGGAGAACATTTGTGGGCCAAGCCACCATTTGCAGCAAGATGAAAGTGGTAAGAAGGGGCCACAAACCAACCTCTTGAGCAGGGAGAGATTGGGAAGAGGAGCATGGGGCCTATTCTCAATATTGGAGGTCAACAACAATCAAAGAAAATGGTTGCAAGTTTAGAGAGATCACAGTACAACTCAACATCATATGTGGGAATACTATGGAAATGATCGAGGTTTCTATTTGAAGTATTGTGTGTGTGCTAGATGCTACAACAACCAATAAATAGTTGTTATTGTTTCTTATATTCCATTTCATAATAAAATTCCAGGATTGTCTCTCCTATTCTCGATGTATTTTCTTTATCTACCATATATTTTACACAATGATCACTAGCATAATATATACAAACTATTTGTGGAGGTTGTAATCCCAGTTATTCCATTAAAATTATATGTAATGCAAATTGTTTGATGAAATCACACTACCAAAATAAAAACACTTTGTGCAAAAAATACAATATCTTAGTTTATTTTCTGTTGGGAATATTACATAGCTGGTGATATTTCCAGCCCATGATTTCTTGTGGCATTGATGCCAAGGAAATATAGAGGATGTGGGGGACAACCCATCCCAATATTAGAGTCATCATATGAGGTAGAAGTAGAAGGAAACATGGGGGACCATGGTGAGGATAAGACTATAGCTATCATAATCCCTAGTCAAGGGGAAACAACAAATGTCCAATGAGAGACAACAATTCATGCGGTTCCTCACATAGTTCATTACCAGCAACCAGATGAATCAAAACCTTGAAGGTTCCAATGAGAACCATTTAGAGGGAAATCACAGAGGAGGGAGGACCCATGAAGAGGGTAGCAATAGTCATTAGGAGTAGAAGGATTCATAGGCCCCTATTACATAGTTCCTTGGAAAGAAAACTACAAGAACACATGAGCATCTAGATCAGGAGCCCGATGTTACCTCCAACTATAGGGAGTATTAGGCATTAGAGGAAGATATATGGGAGGCATTTTCCTATCAATACTTCTACAACCCAAAGTAGAGGAACATACCTAGGTATTGGAACAAAGAAACACATAATCAACATAAATTTAATCTCATGTGCAAGGTGGGTAAGTTGAATACCCCATATTTTGACAGTTTTGTTAAGAGCGCAACCAGAGCATGGGTGCACAAGTTGGACACTTACTTCCAGCTTAAATAGATGATAAAGATAGCAAGAATAAATTTTACCACCCCACACTTAGAGGGAGAAGCTCAGGAATGGTGGTACCATGGGCTAGTAACACTAGGACATTCTAGCATCATGGCATATGTGGATTTCACCCAAAGTTTGATGGATAGGTTCGACAGGAAGGAACCTGAGATCCATTTCACAGAGCTGGCACAATTGAAGAAGATAGGCACACCAGAGGCATACATCACAAAATTCCAGAGAATGGCAGTCATGGTAACTAATATTTCATAGTATAGGTTGGTGATGTTATTCATGGAGGGCCTAGTTGAACCCTTGAGAGGTTGGGTGAAGGACTTTAGGTGACCCACCCAATAGGATGCCATCATGAAGACTCGAGATATGGTAGACACAACATCTAAAAAGGAACCAATGAAATCCATATTTCCACAGAAATGGTAGGGGGTGAATATTCCCTAGAAGACATGGACAGGGAAGAACATGATGGGTGAGGAGACTCAGAGAGAACCAAGGAGGAATAATATTTTCTATAGTTGCAAAGAACCTTGGGAGTTGGGTCACTAGTGTATGGGAAAAGGGAAAGTTCCTTACATAGAGGTACTTTCCGATGTGAAGGATGATGATGAGGATGAGTCAAATCACATTCAAGATAGTGGGAAAAGTAGTGGCCAGGCAGAGCCACCACATATTTAAAGTACAGAGGAAAATAAAATACATGATGGAGTCAAGAAAGTGACCATTTCCACACTTTCAGTGGTCCCCAAATATTACACCTTTAGGGTCAGAGGCATTTTGTAGGCTCATATGGTTACAACACTAATTGATGGTGGGGCTACCCACAACTTTATTGCTTCTACACTTGTCACTTGAAGACACATCCCTACAGAGGACTTTAAGGGATTCAATGCAGTGGTAGAAAATGTGCACAACATGACATGTACTCAAAGGATCTAGGGGTTGGAGGTGACATTGGGAAACTATACATTTACCAATGACTTTTATGTCGTGAATTCGGAGGACACCCATGTGGTTCTAGGAGTTCAGTGGTTGTACTCGTTGGGGGATATCCACATGAACTATCAGGATATGAGGATGGAGTTTAGGGACAAAGGTGGTTAACAAATTTTTATGAGAGGTATTTCGATAGGTTCTCCCAGGATCGTATACAACCAACACATGAAGGCCCTTTTTAGACATGGGGACATGGATTGTGCAACAGAGTGCTTGATCACCATGGAGAATCCATCACAGGATCACCAACAACATCATGTGGACATACATGCATTAATTGAAAAACATGATAAGGTATTCAGACCACTACCAACAGGAAGGCCACCTGATAGGGGATTTGAGCATGTCATTGAACTAGAGGAGGGGGAGAAAACTGTGATCACCACACCATACTGACACTCGAAGAATTTTAAGGATGAGATAGAGAAGGCCATAAAGGATTTTTAGGAGATGGGACACTTCCGACCTAGTTCTAGTCCCTTCACTTCTTTAGTAGTGTTAGTCAAGAAGAAGGATGGCACTGTGAGGATGTGCATTGAATATAGGGCATTGAACAAGATAACCATCAATAAATGGTACCCAATACCCAAGATTGATGAGTTGATTGATGAGTTATATGAATAGGTATACTTATCAAATATTGATCTTCAATCAGGGTACCATCAGATCATGGTCAGAGAAGAAGACATCCATAAGGCAAACTTCATTTGTCACTATGGGAACTATGTGTTCCTACTCATTCCCTTTGGACTGACTAATGCACCTTCTACTTTCCAATCATCTATGAACCATATATTCAAAAAGAAGTTGAGTAATTTCTTACTGGTGTTCTTTGACGATCTTATGATTTATAGTAGGACTTGGGAGGAACATCTGAAACATGTGGATGGGATTCTCACCATTATGGAGGATAAGTCATGTTTTTCCAAGGAGGAAGTTCAAGTTTGTATTGACAAAGATCCTTTATCTAGGGCATGTGATTGGTGTCAAAGGAGTGAAGGTGCATCACAAGAATATCCAAATGATCTTAGAGTGGACCACCCCAAATCACTCAAGGAGTTGTGAGGATTCTTCCAGACATGCAACTATTATAGGTTCTTTGTGAAATTATTTTCAAAACTGGGTGCACCATTGACATAACTCATTAAGAAAGGAGACTTCCTATGGTAAAAGGACACATAGGCATCATTCCATAGAATGAAGAAGGTTATGAGCACTTTCCCAGTATTAACACTCCCATATTTCACATAGCCTTTTGTATTGGAGTGCAATGCATCCAGCGAGGCAATAAGAGAAATTTTGATGCAAACCCAACACTTGATACATTTCAAGAGAAAGAAGCTAAGGGAGCCAAATAAAATCTATTCTATCTATGATAAGGAGATGAAGTACCTAGTGGGAGAAAACTTTATGTTTAGGACTGAACACAATAGCTTGAGATATTTCCTAAAGCAGTGGGATGTGAATGAGAGGGAGAAGAAGTGGGTGAGGAAGGTTAAGGAATATGATTTTGACATTGAGTATGTAAATGGAAAAAAGAATATAGTTTCTGATACCCTATCCAAGAGACCTACAACCTTCTCCATGACAAAGATCTCTGCAGACTAGAAATCCATTCTCTTGGTGGAGTAATCCAAGAATACCTTCTCTTGTGAGATGATGGAGGGTATTATTCAAGATGAATGATACATGGTAGTGGGTGACATCATCTACTACAAATAAAGTATCTATCATGTCCCTGAGTCCACACTCGAGGATAATATTTTGAGAGCAGTAGATGATGCACCACTTTCGGGGCACCTGAGGTATCTGAAGACCTACAGACAGGTGAGGGAGAGATTCTCTTGGAAGGTTCTCAAGGAGGAAATATTTTGATATGTTAGAGAGTGCACAAATTATCAACAGAACAAGTCATACCTTATGCATCCTGCAAGGTTTCTTCAACCATTTTCGATTCTTGAACAGAAATGGGAAAGCATCTCCATGGATTTCATTACAGTGTTTTCGAAGGTACAGGGTAGGGATTGTATCTATGTGTTAGTAGATAGGTTGACCAAATATGCGCACTTATCTACCATTCCCTCTGAGTATAACACATCTCATGTGGCAGAAATATTATTTAGGGAGGTTTTTAGAATTCATGGCCTTTCGAGGTACATAGTCAATGACCGTGATAGAAAGTTTCTCAGTGCATTTTGGAAGGAGTTGTTCAAGCTAGTAGGGACAGAGTTGAAACCTAGTACTAGCTATCATCCTTAGACATATGGACTTACTGAGAATGTGAACAAGTGGATCGAGGGATACCTGTGAAACTATGTGTCGGGATAGCATAGGAAATGAATGAAGTGGTTGCACCTTGGGGAGCACTTCTATAATACCACTTATCACATGTTCATAGGGATGAGTACTTTCATGGAATTATATGGATACAATGCCCCATCATTTGTAGATTTGTCTTTTGGGGAGAGAAGGCCCCCCAAGGCCAAATATCAGTTTCATGAGAGTTAGGACATCCTGAGAGTCCTAAAGGAAAACTTGCAGGTTTCCCAGAATAAGAACAAGATGTATGCAGATAGGCATAAGGTGGAGCATGTTAATGTTTATGCCATTATTATAGTTCTTTTCATTTCAATAGATAATAGAATCATAAGAACAAGATCACTGAGAAATACACATTCACAAGAGACACAACATTTATCCTGGGAAACCCTCTAGGGGAAGAAAACCCAACAAAAACTTCCTTATCATAAATAGCTTATACAATGTTCAAGAGATAACTCAAACCAATACAGATAGTCCTCTCCAAGATATGCGCCACTCTTTTTCTCCTCTCTCCAACTGGTAATTGCAGCTTGCCTCATAAGATAATGAGCAAGTGAGTTGTGCTTTTGAAGTGAGGCGCTAGCCTCTTATTTATATCAAACTGACATGTGTGAAAGGTCACAATCTGGCAAGGCCGACCTCTCACTCTGGGTGGGTAAACCCACCTTTAATTAATTTTGGGTCTTCCATTATAACTGTTGGGGCCGACTTCTTATTCTGCACTCTGTAATTGTTCGATGACCAATCCGCAAAAGGGGATTTGGTCCTTATACAATTGCCGACATCATTAATCCTTAATGGGGATTAATCCAATAACAATAATAATAATAATGACATGATTAATCCTCAATGGGGATTTAATCCAATAATAAAATAATAATAAGAATGCTCTTCGCAGTTACATTATTTCAACAGAGCACAGATTTGAGGTTGGTGACTTGGTCTTTCTCAGGCTAGAACCCTACAAACAGTCTTCGTTGAAGAAGAGTGGTACAAAAAATATGAACCCTCACTTCTGTGGGATTTACAGGGTGATCATAAGAGTTGAAGAGGTAGAATATGAGATGGAGTTACTCGAGGGTAGAAGGATCCAAAAATTCTTCCATGTTTCTTTCCTCAAGAAGACATTGGGACTACAGGTCACCCCTTCAGTATATCTTCCTCCATTAGATGAGGAAGGACAATTGGTTTTGACCCAAGAGAGGATTATTGATATTAGAGTTAGGAGGCTGAGGAGTAGAGTCATTTGAGAGTACCTGGTCATGTGTAGAGGGCTTCCTGTCAAGGATGATACTTGGGGGAAAGATCATATTCTTCCTCATCCTTATTTTGAGTTGCTTGCAGACAAGCAATCTCAGGAAGGGAGAATTGTGATGTCCCCTTCCTCTTGATTGGAGAAGGAGATGACTCCGTAGCCTATATGACTCTTGTAGGATATAGTTAATGAGAAAAAGGGAGTCACAAGGATTTGTTTAGTGTCACTTGGGAGGAAAAATATTATATTCATAAAGTGACATTAAATAAAATAAATTATTAATCACTTAAGCATTAAAAATTAATTTTTAATGTTTTAGTAATAATTAAAGGAGAAATAAGGTAAGGGTTTGATTTGGTCAAAATTGGGAAGATCTAGAAGGCTTAGAGAAATAATAAAAGGATATGTAGCCTCTCACCTTATTATTATGATTTGATCTCTGATTTGAAAGTGCTCTTGGAGCCATTGTTTCATTAGGGTTTAACACAACCATTTCATCGTTGGTCTAGTTTTGGTAGTAAAATATATACCCTAGCTAAACAACGAGAGGATCTATCTAGGGTCTTCATTGGACATCATTTGTGGTTCTATTCCATTTTGGTAGAAAAACAATTTGCTTGAGGAGTTCGTGGAATTTCTTGAAGACCAATTTGTCTCATTCTGCAGACAAGGGAATCTAGTGGTAGTGTGAGATCATTGGAGAATTATTGAGGGCCTGCGTTACTTACTAGCAGAGTTGGGGGGGGGTTAAATTTTTTGGAGAATATGAAGGGTTAGGGAGGATTATTATGGAGGTCGATGACACTGGTAAAGGAGTTGTTTCTCTCAAATATGAAGATCGAGTGAAAGGGGAGGTATTGGAGAATCTTTTGGTCCTGACCCACGATTTGCAGCAAGATGAAAGTGGTAGGAAGGGGTCGTGGACCAACCTGTTGAGAAGGGAGAGCTTGGGAAGAGGACCATGGGGCCTATTCTCTATCTTACAAGCTGTCATCAATCAAAGAAAAGGGGTGTGGGTTTGGAGAGCTCACAGTACAACCCAACATCATATGTGGGAAGACTATGGCATCGATCTGGGTTTCTATTTGAAGTATTGTGTGTGTGCTAGCTGCTACATCATCCAATAGATAATTTTTATTGTTTTATGTATTCCATTTCATAATAAAATGCAAATATTGTCTCTCCCATTATCGATGCATTTTCTTTATCTACAATATATTTGACACAATGATTTGTAGAAGAATATATACAAACTATTTGTCGAGGCTGTAATCCCATTTATGCCATTAAAATTATATGGAATGCAAATTGTTTGATGAAATCACACTACCATAATAAAAAACGCTTTGTGTAGCAAATACAATATCCTAGTTTATTTTTTATTGGGAATATTACAATCATCCCCAAACTCATGGCCAAACTGAAGTTGTCAACAAGTGTTTGGAAACATATTTGCGGTGTTTTTCATCCGACAAAAAAAATCAATGGGTTAGTGGTTACCCCTAGTTGAATGGTGGTACAACACATCTTACCATACTACTACTTGCATGACTGCTTTTGAAGCAGTCTATGGGAAAAATACACCATCCTTTCTCTCATACATGCTAGGTGTCTCAAATGTTCAAGAGCTTGACAACAATCTTATAGTCTGAGTATCCATTCATCATACCTTCAAAGAAAAATTGGTCATGGATTAGAATCGCACGAAGAAACAAGTAGATCAGGGTCGTTCCAAATGTCAATTTTCTAAAGGTGACTAGGTTTTTCTTCATCTGCAACCTTATAATCAGACTTCACTCAAAGTTGAACACTGTCATAAATTTTCTCCCAAATTTTATGGTCCTTATTCAATTCTCAAGAGAGTGGGGCCCATGGCCTACCCGTTAGTGATGCACATTCATTATAATCTCAATCTTGTTTTTTCATGTCTCATTCTTAAAGAAAGTGATTGGAACTAAGTTCCAAAATCAAACCAGTCTCCTTGAGTTGGATGAAGAAGGATCCATTTGGTTTCAGCCACAAGCAATCTTGGACTAGAGAAAGTGTCATGTTTGTCCACACACCATCAAGGAAGTTTTAGTTTAGTGAAAAGATATAACTCTGGAAGATGCCACTTGGGAGCCCTCCACCATTCTTCATTAATTTCCTCATCTCAAGCCTTGAGGACAAGGTTTTTTTTCAAGGGGGAGGGCACGTTATGGACTTAACCTCCCTAACCCCTCACGTAGGTAGAATAATATAATTTCCATGTAATAAAGGTTGACATTAGTTAATACGTCCTATTTAACAATGTGAACAAGTCTGATGTAAGAAGACTTAATAGAAGTTTCCACTTCTAGAAAGATCTTGCACTAGAATGTTCTTTAGAAGAAACAATTAGTATAAACAAGGCTGTGTGGTTGCGTAGTCCCTGCCAACGAGGTTACAAAGCAAATTGTGGAAAATGGGGTTGAATTGTAAATAACGAAAGTGTTCGGTGAAAAATGTATATCACGGAAATGTTGTGTGAAACATGTATATCACGGAACACGGGGCATAAGTAAATGACACTTGGCATGTAGAGCACCATTTATTTTTTGAAAGTATATAACAAACTACAAATTTGTTCAGTGGAAGAAAAAATTTGGAAATTTAAATGCATGTGTGCAACATGTATACGCTTGGCATGCAGAGCACCATTTATTTTTTGAAAGTATATAACAAACTACAAATTTGTTCACAGTGGAAGAAAAATATTGGAAATTTAAATGCATTTTTCATATAGACTGGTCAAAGATAAAAATGTATGAAGACATACATTTAAAAGGAGATATGAAACAATTTTACTTGAAATATGTAAAAAAATAAAAGTTTGTTACATACTACTGGAAATTTTGAAATGTATATAAAGGAAATGATGTGTGCAACATGTATATGCTTGTCATGCAAAGCATCTTTTATTTTTTACATAAATTTAAAAGGAGATAAGAAAATAGTTTTATTTGAAATATGTAAAAAAATAAAAGTTTGTTACATACTACTGGAAATTTTGAAATATATATAAAAAACAAAAGTCTGTTACATACAAAAATTTAAATGCATTTGTCATGTTAGCATCGGAAGTCACTCCTGGATTGCTTGCATGAGTAGAGCCTGACACCCATCAGTTTAATGTCACGATTTGTTTATAAAGGGATGATCGAATGGAGATAAAGGCTCGAGGAGATATCACCCTAACTCAGAGATTGGGTCTAGCATGTATGGGACCAAGGAGGTCTTGACCTAACTTCAGCCAGTGGGTTGATTAAAATATGAGTAGGTGGAAGACTTGGTAAGGAAGGTGAACAAACAACTTTGGGCAACAGGCTTTCATCGGTTTGCAAAAGAAAGACCCTGAATACAAGATCCTCTTGGTTCAGGGTCTCAAGAAACTGAAAAAGGGACTTGACTGGATCCTCCAATTCCAAGTCACTCAGCGCTGAGAAAATCACAAGAACTGATTAGAGACAATGTAACTATTACATTGATCCATTACAACATCATCCTATAACAGCTACAACTCGAATGGATCCTCCAATTCCGAGCTGTTCTAACACAGTGTAAACAGAGGCGTAAAAGAAGCCAGCATTCATAAGGCAAGAAGTCTCAAAAGTCCATACATAACCAGAGTATCAGTGCTTCATTAAAACTTTACAACCGAGAGCTTTGCTCAACCATCGATGCTTTACAAAATGGTTAAAACACCTACATATACTTGGAGCTGACTCACGCGCTGAAGGCACGATCATATCATGAATTCAATGCTTGACGTTGAGGAGCTTCTCTATCAGGCAGTGCACGAAGACGCTGGATAGACTGCCCATGCAGTCGTTTGTCAGATGCAATCTCTATCAGGATGGGTTGTCAGTCTACCTCTACGCTTGGTCCTCTCCTGGCCTTCTATTTATGGAAGAGGACAACGTTCAACCACCATCAACTACCACAATAACTGCTTCCTTGGGATTGGGAATGGCCTTGGTCAACTTTGTATTCGGACGACGTGGTGGATTTTCTTTGGATGCTTCTTTGTCGGATTTCTAAGAGAGGACCCCTATGGAGGACATGGATGAGGGTGAGATGAGAGGCGTTGATGTGGAAGCACTAGGTGGCGAAGAAACGGAGGCTAGGACACTAGATGGTGAGGTGATGCATCGCAAGAAGGTGACAATGAGGCTGCAATGCGACAGGTTGGGGACTGAGGACACAACACAGGTGGAAGTGGCGTAGAGTATGGAGGTACAGGTGGGTGGTAGCGAAAGGTAGAAGAGGAGCAGGAGATGTGACAGGGGAAAGACACATGGTGGAAGGCAATAAGCGGAGGGAGTAGGAGATGTGACAAAAGGGGGTCCGCTATTGCGCCGTGTGTCCTTTAGATGGACGGTTTAGACTCTTTTGGGATTTCTGGCACTAGGAGTTCACGATGCAACGCTTCTTAAAATCCTGAATGATCAAACTGCGAGAACACAGATGTACGTCACGTGTCCTCCAGAGGAACGATCGAGATGGCATTTGATGCTAGAAGAGGGATGCCTCCATGATCAGGCTTGCTTGACGTGTCCGGGTGCTAGGACCACAGGCCCAGCTTCAAAGGCGCTTATCGGCGTTTCGGGGTTCGTGGTTTCGAAATATGAAATGACGGAGGACTCTTACCCCTCGAACTCCCGACTGCCGATATGCCGACTTGACTAGATCCTGCGCCACGCGCCACTAGATCGGACGACCCAGACTTAGTCTTGAAATAGGGGCGTTTTTTCTGACGCTATATATCGGGTAACTTTATAGCCCCGAAATCTCGATGACCGCCGATCTGTTTCGTCGCTTAATTTTATCCCGAATTGGACTTCTTCTGCGAGCTGCGCTCGACGCTTATGGCTACGGCCTTTGAATAAAACTCACCTGACCAGCTTTCAAAATCCCACTTCCATGTGTTTACATCAGAGGCCTCCAATTGGAGAGGAAAACATCCCTGTACAAGAAATGTCGCTAACATTACGCTCCATGGGGGATAGAGTCATCCCTGTGATGCTCTAAGAACTCATTCTGCAGTTTTAGTGCCTTGCTGTTGGGCTATGGAGTCAAGCTCAAAACATCCCGCTTCTGAAAATATAGGCCGAAAAAATAAAGCAAAACAAAATAAAATACACACTCAAAAAATCTTATTTATATACAATCCTAATTCTAATGAAATATTTCACATGAGGCTAGGTGAAAGAAGATTTCCACCATAGCCATTCAAGCAGCTTCCTGGATAGAAGCTCCTTCCTTCTGTCAATGATCATCAATAGATGGTGTAGCCGTGACAGTAGAACGGTTACACTCTCCAACTCCTCCTTATAGGCTGGAGTTGAGATGAAATAGGGCGGCTCCAAGGCATAGGGGAAATGCCACTCCATGTACTTGCAGACAGGGTCATGGAATGAGTGGAAAATTCCAAAAAATGGGGGAAAGACACCCTCCTCTGCTACACATCTATTCACCTGTGGCTGAATATCTCTGATAAGCATAGGTTGGTGGTGGACAACTGACGTAGGCTCGTTTCTCTCGGGCGGTGGATGCTTGCTGACTGGCTCTGGACATGAAATATTCTGCTCCTTTGGTTCGGTCTCCCCTAGGTCTGATTCATATTCATCATAAATAGGGACCATGGGGTGGTTTTGTTCTTCCTCATACTGCTCAGTGTCTCCTGAAAGACTGAGGTAGCGAATTTCCTCGTGATAATTTTCTTTAGCTAGCAGAGGATAAGGCTCTGCGACCTGCTCTTGGAAATCCAGCATATCGAGCTCAGACTCTGATTTGTAACTGTCATAAGTGGTCTGGATGCTTTGACAAGCAAAAGGTGATGTCGGGCTTTGCTGCTCCTCTTCCAAATAATCATCGAAGTCAGGGGGAGACAAAGATTCTCCAACTTGCAGAAATGGAACTATCCCCCGCTCCTCCGTTTCGACCCCGAATGTAAACACATCATGGGAAATCTCGTGAAGGAAAAGAGAGTAATCCTCTTCCACAACTACCTCTCCATTGCTTTGATCTGAGACAACAAGCTCATCGGGGGTAGATGCCAACTCATCTAATAAATCTTCAACAATCTCTTCAAAAGAGTTGCTCAGAGCGTCTGCCTCAAGGACTGGAAAATCCTCTGCACAGTCTTCATATTTCAACCTTTCTAATTGGGCAGAGAGATATTTCACCTGCTCCATCAACTTACTCAGGGTGCCATCCTCCTCCATGGGAACTTCATCACTTTCATAACCTGCCTCGGATGCAGATGAATGGGGAGGAGAAAGGACTAAGTTCTGATCCAGGTCATCAGGATCCTCCCCACAACTTACGTCAGAAACAACTTTCTCTTGTATAGAGTTGTGGTATCCCTCACAACAATTATGACAAATTAACTCTAGGGGATACAACCTCTGACAATAGGCGGTGAAAGATGCATGGAATCCATGGAGTGAAGAAATGCTAGCAGGGGGTAAAGAATGGTACCATTTACGCGCATCCCTTGCTAACAAGAACATGAACATCTTCAGTAACACATCCTCATGATGTATCTCCCACTGACACATGAGTTCATGAAACTCACTGAGGTGCTGAGCAGGGTTATCCTCTTCACACTTTCCAAATATGGGAAAATAATCGCCCCATTCATCCAGAGAGGGGACAACATTAGGAAAACCAGGAATAGCAGAAAAATTAAAAGGAGCAAACCTGCGAGCAAGGATTTTCTCCATATCGAACCAGTGGAGTCACCAATCGATCCTTGAATCATGGAGTCATGAGGTGAAAAATGTGCAGCTCCGAATGTGTCTGGTCCTTTTTCACCATCAAAGGCCAGATCTTAACATTATCGTTAACTCAGGAAACTTCTCAGGCTGAGAAAGCAGCCGCTGAAACCTTCTCGAGAAAGCTCCTCTGGGTCAGCTTTCAGGTGTGTCGACAATGGCCACAACTGAAACAGTAAAGTGGAAACAATGGAGTCGCCACAGTCAAGTTGCCAGGTACACAACAGTAATATGAATAATTTTAATTTCTGATGCACCTTTAGAATCAGTTGATTGTTGTCGTTCTACCCAGGGAAAATCTTTAACTTCGTCCCCGGCAACAGCGCCAGAAATGTTAGCATCGGAAGTCACTCATGGAGTGCTTGCAGGAGCAGAGCCCGACACCCATCAGTTTAATGTCACGATTTGTTTATAAAGGGATGATCGAATGTAGATAAAGGCTCGAGGACATATCACCCTAACTCAGAGACTGGGTCTAGCATGTATGGGACCAAGGAGGTCTTGACCTAACTTCAGCTAGTGGGTTGATTAAAAGATGAGCAGGTGGAAGACTTGGTAAGGAAGGTGAACAAACAACTTTGGGCAACAGGCTTTCAACGGTTTGCAAAAGAAAGACCCTGAATACAAAATCCTCTTGGTTCAGGGTCTTAAGAAACTGAAAAGGGGACTTGACTGGATCCTCCAATTCCAAGTCACTCAGCGCTGAGAAAATCACAAGAACTGATCAGAGACAACGCAACTATTACAGTGATCCATTACAACATCATCCTATAACAGCCACAACTCGACTGGATCCTCCAATTCTAAGTGGTTCTAACACAGTGTAAACAAAGGCGTAAAAGAAGCCAACATTCATAAGGCAAGAAGTCTCAAAAGTCCATACATAACCAGAGTATCAGTGCTTCATTAAAACTTTACAACCGGGAGCTCTGCTCAACCATCGATGCTTTACAAAATGGCGAAAACACCTACATATACTTGGAGCTGACTTAGGCGCTAAAGGCACGATCATATCATGAATTCAATGCTTGACGTTGAGGAGATTCTCTATCAGGCGGTGCACGAAGACGCTGGACAGACTGCCCATGCAGTCGTTCGTCAGATGCAATCTCTATCAGGATGGGCTGTCAGTCTGCCTCTACGCTTGGTCCTCTCCTGGCCTTCTATATATGGAAGAGGACAACGTTCAACCACCATCAACTACCACAATAATTGCTTCCTTAGGATTGGGAATGGCCTCGGTCAACTTTGTATTTGGACGACGTGGTGGATTTTCTTTGGATGCTTCTTTGTCGGATTGCTATGAGAGGACCCCTATGGAGGACATGGATGAGGGTGAGATGAGAGGCGTTGAGGTGGAAGCACTAGGTGGCAAAGAAATGGAGGCTGGGACACCAGATGGTGAGGCGATGCATCGCGAGAAGGTGACAATGAGGCTGCAATGCGACAGGTTGGGGACTGAGGACACAACACAGGTGGAAGTGGCATAGAGTATGGAGGTACAGGTGGGTGGTAGAGAAAGGTAGAAGAGGAGTAGGAGATGTGACAGGGGAAAGACACATGGTGGAAGGCAGTAAGCAGAGGGAGTAGGAGATGTGACAAAAGGGGGTCCGCTATTGCGCCATGTGTCCTTTAGATGGACGGTTTAGACTCTTTCAGGATTTCTGGCACTAGGAGTTCACGATGTAATGCTTCTTAAAATCCTGATTGATCAAACCGCGAGAACACGGATGTACGCCTCGTGTCCTCCAGAGGAACGGTCGAGATGGTATTTGATGCTAGAAGAGGGCTGCCTCCATGATCAGGCTCGCTTGACATGTCCAGGTGCTAGGACCATAGGCCTAGCTTCAAAGGCGCTTATCGACATTTCAGGGTTCGAGGTTTCGAAATATGAAATGACGGAGGACTCTTACCCCTCGAATTCTCGACTGTCGATATGCCGACTTGACTAGATCCTGCGCCACGCACCACTAGATCGGACGACCTAG
>ML829354.1:6087-43347 GCA_009831015.1 Picea engelmannii | reverse complement strand
CCATAGGCCTAGCTTCAAAGGCGCTTATCGACATTTCAGGGTTCGAGGTTTCGAAATATGAAATGACGGAGGACTCTTACCCCTCGAATTCTCGACTGTCGATATGCCGACTTGACTAGATCCTGCGCCACGCACCACTAGATCGGACGACCTAGACTTAGTCTTGAAATAGGGGCGCTTTTTCTGATGCTATATATCGGGTAACTTTATAGCCCCGAAATCTCGATGACCGCCGATCTGTTTCGTCGCTTAATTTTAGCCTGAACTGGACTTCTTCTGCGAGCTGCGCTCGACGCTTATGGCTGCGGCCTTTGAATAAAATTCACCTGACCGACTTTCAAAATCCCACTTCCATGTGTTTACATCAGAGGCCTCCAATCGGAGAGGAAAACATCCATGTACAAGAAATGTCGCTAACATGTCATATAGACTGGTGAAAGATAAAAATGTATGAAGACATATTTTTTTATTTTTTTTGTAAATGAGTGTGAAAATATATATTATTGAAGAAAATTATAATACAAAAAAGATATAGGGACTCCCAATATCTGCAAAAACAGAAACCATATCTGGGGTCCCAGGGGAGCAATGTCTAATATAGCAGGGGAGGCCTGGGCCACCACCATGGGAAATCGACCCAAACCTCCGCAATCTAGTTTGAAAAATGACAACATAACGAAAATAGAGAAAGCATAAGCATAGTGGGGTTAGCTCCTACACTGAGAAAGTTGACCAGAGTTGGTCTTGCGCTATTCCAAGTTGATTGGTGCTCTTCATCGCCATCCTTCCTTGCCTTGTTATCCTCCCTCTACTCCACCAGACGTATCTTTCTGATGCACGATGGGGTTCCATTTCTGTTGGCTGGAGTAATGTCTATATGGTGGACATAGCATAGATAAAGATGGAATTTCCCTATCAGTCGCTCCATTTTCTTCTGTTGGCTTCGCTGGTCCTCCGCAAGTCTTTTGGCACTCACCTCCAGGTTGCTGAGGCGGTTCAGAATACCCGTGATCACCTTCTTCTGGTCCCTAGTTTCTGTCTTGTTGGTTTCCTTCCGACCCACACACATCTTACCTATCAACATTTTTGTTCTGCAGGCTTCCTCCACCGTCCTGTGGTAGAGGGTTGTTCTGGGCAATGTGGCTCCTGGGTCCCTCATCCCCCCCGCTTCCTGAGTTAGTTTTGTCCAGGATTTTCCCCTACGAGCATTGTTGATTTGTCGCTACCATATTTTGATGATCGTCTTTCTTTTTGTATCAACCTGCGCGAGGAAGGTACTCTTTGCTTCCCTAGCTGCTTGTTCGATTCTTGTCATCCTCCGGGTGCTTGGCGGAGGTTCTATTCCTTGGGGGCCTCTCTTGCTGTTGGTTTTCTTCATGTGTACCATATTTGCTTGGATATGGTAGTTTTTACATTGGGTTCTTCTCATGTTCCACTTCACCCCTTTCTGGTATGTAAGGTGGCCCCTGTGATTTCTTTTCTCCGGTCTGTTGCTCTTTCTATTATACCTTTTTTTATGGAGTCAACCCGGCTACGGTCCCATCCTTGCAATCATGGCCTGCTCATAAAGGTGGCCCTTCTGGTCTATGTCCTCTGTTCCAGAGCGTGTGCACTTGATGGCCTTGCCATAATCCCTACGCCAATGCTTTTCCTTGTACACGGTACCCCAGTCATTTCCCTGCCTCGTAATGGTAATTGGGTGAGGTGTACCCAGACTTGACCCTGGTGAACCTTTTTATCCTTCATCCTTCACCACCTACTGGTTATCTGTTATTATTTTCCACAGGTCACCCCTGTACTTCTTTCTATTAACAGGACCGTGGTGTCGTGCCTTCGCCTGATGTGTGATCTGTACCTGCATTTGTAACCTTGTTTGATTGGTGGGCTATCAGATTCTCCCTGGAACCTATGTGCCCTCTAATTCCTTATGTCCCTCTATTCTTGAAGTGATATTCCATGCTACTACTATTGTCATAGTCTTTTGCCGCAAGTTGGGTGCAATATATTCAGAATCGACCTTGTGGGATTTTGCTCCAAATTGTGTCCAGTTCTAGACCTTCGTTATCCACCCCCTCATTTGCTACTCTGTCCACCAGTCCATTTGCTGACCTCCAAACCCAGCGCAAATCCACTGTGATCCTTGTCCACAAGTGCTCCTGGATTTTTTGCAGTAGGTGTGCCAATCACCAGTGTCTTTGGATTTTTCCCATTCTGGTGTCGTTTTGGATTTTTCTTACTGTGTTGATCACCAGCATGGAATATCCCTCCACTATGGCATTTGTCATCCCCTCCTGAATTATAATCTCCAAGCCAGTCTCCAGGGCTCCGAATTACGCAGCGTTGTTGGTTGAGTTTCCCAGACTCCCAATGTACAGTCGGATGATGTTTCCTTTACTGTCCCTGATTACTCCTCCCAAACTTGTTCGCCCTGGGTTGCCTTTCGCCGCCCATTGAAATTCAACTTGAGGGAGCCTGAAGGTGGTGGCTTCTAGTTGCTCTCACCTACTTGGAGTTGCGATGACTGTCTAAACTGATTGGGGTTTTTTCCGCCATTCAGGTGGAAGGCCTTTAGGACATGGGAATCCTAGCCAGTGGGTTGCACTCTACCTAACTAGCAGTTGCAGCTCTGCACCGTATCTCGTGTCATGGAGATTATTATTTCCTTGATCTTCTCTTTGGGCCAACTTTTGTTTTTGAAAATGCACTGGTTTCTTTCCTTCCATATCGACCATATGATCATTCCTGGGGTGAGTATCCAACAAAGGTTCACCTCTTCTTGTTTGTTGTAGTTCTCTTTCCAGAGATTGATGGTTGCAACAATGTTACCTCCGATCCTGTTGGACTAGTGGAAGATACTTGTCACCCAGTCCCAGAGATTTGTAGTGTAGGCGCATTCATCCAGGAGATGGTTCGTTGTTTCTTCCTGGGCTTGGCAGAGATGACATCTTGATGGACCTATAAATCCCCTTTTCCTTATGTTTTCCCAAGTTAAAATGCGATTGTGAAGTATTAACCATTGGAAATTTTTTATCTTTGGCCATTGGGGGTTGTTCCATAGCTTATCCCAATGTTGCACTGGGTCTTCTTGGTCCAGGTCCACTACATAGTGTTAGACTTCTTTTAGGTTGAATTACCCACCGTCTTTTTGTCCCCATCTCAGTTGGTCCTCTCCTTCCATGACTGCTATTTTCTGTCTTCCCAGTTACTCCTCCACCTCTTTTACTGTTGTCGCAGGTGGATCATTGTTTTGCAGAGTGATCTTGTCCCAGATTCTCCATTTGTTGTGGTCCATTTCCTATTTCCAGTATTGGTAGACGTTAATTTTACCTTGCATTATTAGCTCCTATTGGATTGCCTCTCTGTCCGACTTCTCCATTTTCGGTTCCTGTTGCCAAGCGTCCTCCCAGAATCTGGCTATTCTACCATCCCTGATTTCCCAGAAGTTGTGTGTCTGAATCCAGGCTTTGTTGTGCCAGGCTAGGTTCCAAATGGCTAACCTTTCCCTGGTTCCTCTGAAGTGGATTTTTTCCTGGTCGCGAATGTTCAGAGCATACCTTGCCTTTCGTAGGTTTACCCAAGGTGTAGTAGTTTCTTTGACCCTGTGCCACCAGAGTTTCAACCCATAGGCGTTATTAGTCACTTGTGGGTCCTGTAGCTCCAGGCCTCCTTGTTTTTTTGGCTTGTAGACTTTCTCCCAAGCCACTAGGGCCCATTTTTTCTTTGTTTCCGCACCTCTCCACAGGAAGTCCCTTTGGATGGCTCTTATTTTTTGTAGAATTCCCTATGAAGTTGGGAATATGGACATCATAAAGGTTGGGATTGCTTGTAAAATAGACTTGGTTAGGATCGGTCTTATGGCTAGATTGAGGGATGTATACGTCCAATTTTTTACCCGCTCCTGTAACTTGTTTATTACTCCTTCCCAAGTTTTCATTTTGTACACTTTGTGTGTCAGTGGAACCCCCAAGTACTTGGCTGGGAGTGTTTTCCGTTCAAATCCTAAAATGTTGGTCAAACTCCTTTGGATAGCTGGGTTGGTATTGAAGAAGAAGATCATTGACTTGGAATGGTTGATCTCAGTGCCCAAGGCTTCCCCAAAATATTCTAGGATTCGTTTGTAGGCTTTATCTTCCTTGACTGTGGGTATGCCATGGAGTAAGGTATCATCCACAAACTGTTGGTGTGTTGAAGTAGGGCAATTTTCAAAGGGTTTGAGACCTGTTATTTCCCCTGTCGCGGTTGCACTCTTTATGCTCCAGCTGAGGCCTTTCATCATATGAATGAACATGAAGGGGGATAGCAGGTCTCCTTGTATGATACCTCTCATGGGCCAGAAGGGTTTGGCAGTGGCTCCACTGATTAATAGCGAGTAGCTTGTTGTGTATACGAGACTGACAATCCAGCTGATCCAGTGCTGGGTGAAACCAAAGGATTTCAAGGCCTTGACCATATAGTGCCATCTAATTTTGTCATAAGATTTTTCTAGTTCCAGTTATATTATCATTCCCCCTCTCTTCTAAAGCTTCAAGGTGTGAATGATCTCGTGAGACCTAGAAGATGTTGTCCATTATTTGTCTTCCTTCCACAAAGCTTGCCTATTCTTGTGAGACCAGTGTAGGTAGGAGGGTTTCAGTCTATTTTCTATGACTTTGGAGATTATCTTGTAAACCACATTGCATAGTGCTATAGGTCTGTACCGGTCAGGGGTTTTGGCTTCATTTTCTTTGGGGATTAGTGTGATCATTGTGACATTTAGTGATTTAAGGATTGAGGCTGACCTTCTAGAGTCCTCTACTACCTTATAAACGTCATGTTTGACGATTTCCCAGCAGGATTTGAATAATTCCACTGTGAAGCCATCTGGACCTGGGGTTTTCCCATTGGGCATTTCCTGGAGCACCTGGTCAACTTCTTCCATGATAATAGGTTTGTTTAGGAAGATGTTTTGTTCCTCTGTGACTAGGCGTGGAATATGTTGGGTTATCCTTTGAATGGCCTCTGTTCTGTCTTGGATGGATTCTTGGGCTATCCCGTGGAAGTGTTTAACCAAAGCAGTTTCAATCTCCTGGTGTGAATCATGCTCGATTCCATCCTGGTCCTTGATCTTTAGGATTTTGCCGTGGGCTCTTCTGGCCATGGTTGTTCTATAGAAAAACTTGGTGTTTCGTTATCCTTCCTTTAGCCATCGGATATGGGACTTTTGAAGCCAGAGTGTTTCTTCCTGCTGGCATCACTGTTATTGGATAAATCCGTAGGTGTGGACACTAACCGATCTCCCTAGATCCACCTAGATCTAGAACAAAGCAAGACAGAACATGACTCTTTCCGTAGATTCTAACCATTGAATTAATTAGGAGGCAAGAAAAAGTAACATACCTTATTATCACTTCCTATGGGATTTGTTGCTCCCGCTTTGCTCCAGTTCTCTCGTGCATCCAAGACCAAGACAACACAAACCAACCAAAGTGAAGAAAGCAAAATCTATTCAACAGTCAATCTATGTATATGATCAAGGAATTATACAATAAAGTTGAAATAGCTTTATGGGAAAGGGGCATGCTACTGTATCATATTAATGGAAAGTAAAGATTAAAACCTGAGCCTTGATGTCACAAACTTCTTTTCGATGGCCCTTGGCTCTGACACACACATTTTCTCACTTGCATGAAGAAGATCAACTCCTTTAGATAAACTTGCTAGAATTTTCAAGCTACTATTCAATGCTGAGTCCTTCACACAATTCTTTCACTAATTCTCCAATGAATCTTGCTTAACCTTTTCCATGAGAATTCTCTCAATATATAGGAGAGAGTGAATTAGTTACTTGGATAAGAATGATCCCAAAATATCAGGGAATCCAGTACTAGGATAACCATTCAAATGCCATCTCATCCTTCTAGAAGATTCCCTTCTAGAAGCATCGAGAATTTATCTTTTTTCCTTGCTTTAGGAAGAGTTTGCACCCTAGCGGTTCAACACAGTGCGAACTTCTTGCACCCTGGCATAAGGCAACCTATGAGAATCAGGCATTCTCGTAGGCAAATATACTAGTAGCCTGCGAACCTTCTTTAAAAATGAGATTTCTGGAAAGAGAAGAAAGTAACTTTTCTCAAGAGAAAGTTCTTATGAAGAGCCTGAGTACACCATCATCAATACATCATCACGATGATCAAAATCATGGGTAACAGAATGCACCCCAAAGTATGAGGTTGGAACCAGTGACAGCCGGTAGACTTTGTAAGCTGCATGTATGTGTCAGGAACCAGGAGCACACCTAATCAGAAACTTGCGAACAACCAAGCATCTGCAAAATATCATATATATCAATTTTGAGGTAGGCATTCCCATACTTAGATCACAGACTGATGACATTATAGACATGGGTCATGGCCACCAATCATACACTGTGGATCCATGACGTCAAAATATAGCATAGCCACCAGAATACACTGTGGATCTATATGAAAAATTTCAAATCAAGATGACATAGCCACGAGACATACAAAGTGGATCTATGTGTCGCAAATTATACATACTCCATTGCAACCTGGATTAAAGAGATGACATCTAGGGTCTTCAATCTCGTCGCCCAAAGTACAAATCTAACCATGTGATTACATGTGTTGAAGTCTAACATGGCAGAAACCACTTGATTACCGGTCATTGAGGAAACTGTTAACAAGCGTGAGGGAAATCACCATTGATGTCAATGAATCCCAAGGTACTATAGTACAATCCATCGAATGCGAATGAATGAGTTGAGTCGAACATCCGATAGAATCTTTCGATCAGAGGTCAATGATGTAAATCCACTGTCGAAAGCGAGGAAACCTGCCATTGAGGTATGCAAGCTCCAAGGTACCAAATATTTTCTAAGTATTGATTCCAGATAATGAGCTGAAGTCGATGGAACAAAATTCATCACAGGAGGGCCTTGATGTATCCCCCATCAATGACACGAAATGAGTAATAGATTTTGAAGGTGGAACAAAGTATGACATGAATTGGACTGGACACAGGAAAGGCCGACATAGAGAGAATGGATAACTGCAGATGGTCGACTCAATATAGGTTTCAGATGGACTTCTATTGAACATATGAACGACACGACCAATGATTTGGTAGCATTGACTCAAAGATGACACAGGGAATGACCTTGTAATCAATTGAATGAGAGACAAATGGATTTCCCAAACTGGCTTTAAATGATGAATAGGGGGTGTCATGTTCAAGAGCGACACTTACTGCCAATCAATATGAAGATGAAAACATATCCCTTTCCCAAATTTCCCCCCACCATTTCTGGCGAGTACCTCTTTATTTTTACGCAAGCTTGAGGAGGATAACATATGCTTATTGATGTAAGCTCATCCTTCGGACGAGTCCCTCAGAGTATGTTTAACGAAGCCTAAGAAGGAGTGGTTCAGTCCCATCACGGGTCTGTCAATGTTTATTTAACGAGTCCAGAGATAGAAAACTCGAAGGTTTTTCAAGATTAGAGATTTTGGAAAAACACTTAAAATAGAACTCTTTCAGTTCCTTTTTTGTAAAATAGTCTGAATGAGACCGAAAAAGAGATAAATTATCGCTCACCAAACGCTTACTTCAAATACTTTATCGAGCGTGAAAATAGTAAGGTCGCTCGACGATCTTTTCATGTTAGAGAGTTTGAAAAGAGCTTAAAGAGGAATTCAGGGGGGTTCCTTTTTTGTATAACCTTGTTGAGCCCAAAAAAGTGATAAAAGTACGCTCGATCGCGTTCTCATGTATTTACGAGCGCAAGAACGGACAAAGACCACGCTTGAGGTTTTTATATAAAAACCATAAAAAACAATAAAAAACACGCGATAACAAAGAAAAACATGCCTGTATCCCTGTATTTAATTATCAAAGTCATCACACCTGCAAGAGTTACACTCAACATGACATTAGGGATTAGGGTTTAATCGATAAATAATCATAAAAACCAAAATGATATAGTAAAAGTAAATACTCTTTTTACCACATCATTTTTACATTTCCACTATTGAGCTCAAAAAACCCCTCTTTTACCCTCCAAGTTCGGCGTCAGATTGCGGGAGCTACGAGAGACCATTCAGCGAGCCGTCTGCGACAGTTAGGTAGGCTCTTTTTCCTTAACACTTTCATGGTTTAATTTTGTAATTTCATTGGTTAAATTTTCAATTTTAAGTTGATTTTACAAGCCCTACATGCGCACTGTCATTCTCGCAGGCAAGCTATACGGGGCCTGCGAGAATGATACATTCTCGTAGGTGAGCCTAAAGCCACCTGCGAGGTTCTCGCACTGTGCACACAGGGCACTTGCAAGAACTGCAAAGTTCAATTTTTTTTTAAATTTTTACCCAATGAAAAAGATCCAAAGCATGAAAAAATTTGTTGATCCTCTTATTGTGTTCCTTATGCAGATATTTTGCCATCAACATGGTGCTTGAATGGCGCGAAAGGGAACATGAAGAAAACAATGCAATGGTTGAAAACCATCCACCTAGTATAGCTTCTTTGAGAGACTGTGGGCTCTTGAAGTACTTTCGCATCCCGGGCATGAGGGCCCAAGTCAGATTATTAGAGTACTTGGTGCTACATAGCTACTTCTAGTATGCTATTGAGTGTAATGAGCCTCGAGTGTTCAACTGGGCAGATGCTGTGCTTCGCAGTATTAAAAAGCAATTGACCAAATGTAGGTGAAGTGACTTGAAGCAATTCGGGTACGGATCTTTGCTGGTATCCTTCTTCCTTGAGTGGGTCCCATTACTGAGGCTACAGGTGGAGTGGAATTTACCAGCTCCCAGGGATCCGTGGATTTTGAGATGGTGTCGGCTCATGGCCCGACACGTAGCAGGACCTATCATCAAATATGATGATACTTTATTTGATTGGCTTCAACCACAGATGTTGATGGTTGATGACTACGCTTATGCTGGGCTGGATTTTCGAGGAGATACGGATTTGGTATTGCTAGAGGATGCTCAGTAGGGGGAACTTGATAATAAGTACACACATTTTTTCCTTTTCAAATGTTTTTGTGAATTTTTATCATATTCAAATGTTTTTGTTTTATACGTTCGTCCAAAGACTAATACAAAATCGTTTGTTGATAACACAGATGTTGGACTTTACAGACCTCCTGGCACTTCTCCCATCCAGCGACGAGGAGAGGTAGCGGCAACACCATAGTATGATGAGGGTTATCAAGTGGTGGAACAGAATCTAGAGGGCCTGACTGTAGACATTCCAGACATGACTCTGGAAGAGGTTCCATGACGCAATCAACGTCATACTATAGGGGTATCAACATGTATGAGTCGACTGCTCTGTAGGGTTGCTAGGGCAGTCGTGTGTTACCGTGATCGTCATCCATGACGTCACTTTGTAGAAGCTATGAGCTTCAAATTTTGACATTTTGTTCTTCGGACAAACTTTTTGTAAAAAATTCTTTTGATCGTTATATATACAGATGGCTTCTAGCGGTTTACCTCATATCGTGTGAATTTTTGATGTGATTGATTTATAAATGATTCAAATGTCTGTCCAATATATAATTAGCCAATGCATCTGTTAATGTATTTAGACATTTAGGAATATGTTGATATTCAATGTAATCGAAATAACGCTCCAAGAGGCGAATTCGCAAATACACCCATAATAAAGTAGGACTTCAAATGGTTTAAACATTACTTAACTGTAGTACTATAAGCTGCGAATCGAGACACACAACCAAGTGACTAATTTCGAGCGAGATGGCATCAACCAATAATTCAATAACGACACTATACTCTGCAATGTTGTTGGTTGCACGGCCGAGGCACACATCTCATAAGGAGACAAGTTCATTTGTAGGGGCGTAAATTGTCCACGCAGTAGAAGCAAGGTTCTGAGCACTACGACTAGCACCATTAGTGAAGCCAATATAGGGTAGCGAAGACTCCGACATCTGGAAATCAAACACAAAGTCACATAAGGGCAGAGACCAGATAACGACAAAAGAAAACTATAGTAACACACAAAAAGTATGATACATTAAAAATACAAGTACTTATGCACAAATGATTTAGGCATAGTACTTCTTCAAGTACAACCCATTCCTGGGTTCACTCAAAGGGATACCATCGTAATCTACCAACCGATATGCTCCTTTTTCCAAAACTCGGCAAACGATATAAGGACCTCACCACAAGGGTTCGAATTTCCCAGCTCCTAACAAATATTGATCCTGTTCATAGAGAAGAACAAGATCACCTTCGCAAAAAACGCGAGGCTTGACATGCTTGTCATATTGGGCCTTGAAACGCTTTTTCTGGGCTTCTATTACTAGGGTGGCATCACGTCGAGTTTCGTCTAATCGCATTAGATACAATAGATGTTCTTCTTCAGCAGAAGTGTTGGGTAGGATTTCAACAGCTAGCTTCATATAGGGTATCTCGCATTCTATAGGGAGAATGGCTTCCATACCATAGACTAACTAAAAAGGCGTAAACCCAGTAGCGGACTTAATAGATGTCTGGTACGCCCACAATGCCGAAAACAACATTGTGTGCCAACTTGTTTTATGGATTCCTATTATCCGTCGGAGCATAGTTGTGAGAACTTTGTTGATCGCTTCAACCTGAACATTAGCTTGTGGATAATAGGGTGTTGAGTTATCATGGTGAAGATCCAACTTTTTCGTAAGTTCAGACATCATAAAATTCCTAAAGTGGCTGCCGTGATCAGTGATGATAGCTTGGGGAAAACCAAAACGCGCTATGATGTGATTAAAAAGAAACAAAGCTGCAGTCTTTCCAGTGTTGTCAAATGTCGGCATCGCCTCGGCCCATTTCGTAAAGTAATCAATGGCTACAATGATGTAACCATGCCCCCCAGTCGAGTGAGGGTGACATGTCATGAAATTGATGCCCCATTTTGCAAAGGGACCAACTGAGACCACAGGATGAAGAGGAGCAGGATGTGACCGAATTTTCTGGTTGTAGGTCTGGCAGGCATGGCATTTCTGAATGACGGTGATGCAGTCATTAAACAAAGAAGGCCAAAAATACCCTGCTCGTAATATCTTTTGGGCAGTAGCATACCCAAACATATGACTACCACATGCTCCAGAATGGAAGTCATTCAGAGCTTTCTCGGCTTCATCAAACGTTAGACAACATCGAAAGACATAGTCAATCCCCCGATGGTAAAGAGTATCCTCGAGGATAATGTATTGACGAGATTGATAGCGTATGCGACGTCGTTCAGTACTAGACAAAGTAGGCCGGAAAGTCTGGGTTTGGATATATATAATGATATCCCCATACCAAAGATCGTCAGTGCTAATAAGGAAAAGAGATTCATCGGGTAATGAATCAACTACTACATTTTCTGTGGCAGAGTGAGGAAAATCGTATATCAACTCAGCAAAAACTAAGGACTTCTTGGACTTGGCATGATCGAATTCCAAGTCAAACTCCTGGAGTATCACAATCCATTTGGAGTATTTTCCCCCTAGCAATTGACGTGTCAAAATATGTTGCATAGGGTTGTAATGAGAAATCACCGTAGTCTTCCGTGAGAGGATATAGTGCCGGAAGCGTTGGACGGCTTGAACGGCAACCAAGGCCAATTTTTCGACATGTTGATACTTGATTTCAGTTGATGTTAGACTTCGAATCAAGTAGTAAATAACATGTTCATCGTGTGCATCATCCTCTTGGACGAGAACCATGCCAATAGTGTACTCCGAGGCAACAAGATAAAGGAAATAATCACGACTGTGATCGGGGGGGAAGAGAAGCGGAGCTCGCGTTAGGGACAACTTCAAAGCGTCAAAAGCATTGTCGGAAATGGTATCCCAGACGAACTCTGTATCCTTCTTTAATAGCCGTGTAAATCCATGAGTTATCTCGACGTAATTAGGGATAAAACGACGAAAAAAGTTTGCTTTCCCCTACAAACTTTGCAACTGGCGAAGTGTAGAAGGAGGAGGGAGATTAAGGATCACCTCAACCTTAATAGGATCCACCCAGATCCCTTGACGCAAAATAATAAAACCTAGAAGACGGTCGGATTCTACGCAAAAAACACACTTATGAGGATTTAAACGTATACGATAGAACCGACAACGAACGAAAATGGCGCGGAGATGGGTAGGGTGATCGACTCTGTGCATAGAATGAGCGGGTAAATCGTCCAAATAGGGTTGAATGATGTGCTTAATATCATGAAAAGCATAAGACATGACACGTTGAAACGTTGCGCTTAATATCATGAAAGCATAAGACATAACACGTTGAAACGTTGCGCCAACGTTCTTGAGACCAAAAGGAAGTTTCTGATAGGCAAAAGTACCCCAAGGACAAATAAAAGTAGTCTTATGTTGATCCTCGGGAGCAATGTTAATTTGATTATAGCCGGAGAAACCATCCATGAGAGAGAATATTTCACTTCCGGTGCAGTCATCGACAATCTGATCGAAAAAAAGAGGTAGGAAATTTGTCCTTTGGACAAGCTTTATTAATATCCCTATAATCAACACAAACACAAATATTGCCTCCTTTTTTGTCAATCGGGATAGGATTGGAAACCTAGTCTGTAAGAGCCACCGGATAAATAAAGCCGGCTTTCAGAAGTTTCTCGACTTCGAGCTTTATAGCAGCCGCTTTACGTGGGTGAACGGGATGAAGGCGTTGCCGGACGGGTTTAGCGCCGGGGTATGTCTTTATCTCATGTACAACAATTGCAGGTTCGATACCGGGCATCTCTTCGTAGCTCCAGGTGAAGATGTCACAAAATTCTTTGAAAAGAGACGTATAGGTGACGATTTTGTCCGGAGAACACGAAGCTCCAATATGGACATTTTCGACGATTCTAGGTTTAAGGGATATGTCAATGGGAATCGTGGGTGAAGTATTACTTAAGTTCCCTTCAGCAAACACATCGTGTGTAGTTTTGGGAACTGTCAAGATGACAACAACAGTCGACGGAGTCAAAATTCGTTGGTAGTTCTCAAGAGTGTGTTGTTCCAGAAAGAGTATGGAACGATGATGCCCATCGTCCCAAGGGGTGTCCTCCATGACAGACATGATCATCTCGTCAGTGGGAAAAATAACACGAAAAGGATCGGGAGACAACTCAACAAGAGAGGGGGTAGAAGGTGTTGCCGATTGAATGGCCTGATAGGCAGATTCAACCGGACTTAACAACATGGCGTCGCCAAAACGAAGATGATCTCCAGGGTCAGGGACAATCCAAGGGTCGTGAGACACAAGAAGTTTGTGAGAAAAAGTAGAGATCATGTTGATAGAAGAAACTGACGAGCGTGGAACATTGGGTGGTGGAATGGGGAAAATACCCATTAACGAGGAGTCCTTTAAAAGGCCTACACCGACAATCTCATAACCCGGTGGGGTTTTAGCAATAAACAGTACGTTGCCAGTACG
Source organism: Picea engelmannii (assembly GCA_009831015.1). NCBI lineage: Eukaryota > Viridiplantae > Streptophyta > Pinopsida > Pinales > Pinaceae > Picea > Picea engelmannii. The sequence continues at coordinate 29,914 of ML829354.1, read as the reverse complement.
AGTATCAGAATTGAAGAAGGCGAGTTGGTCGATGGTAACAACCTTTCCTTGATGAGGGAAACGTAGTACACGAAAGAGTGTCGACACAACGACGCACATGGAATCAATCCAGCTATGACCAAGCAAAAGATTATAATCAAGGGGAGCGTCGAAGACTTCCACTTCAACTTGGACCATTTTACCTTCTAACGTGATCGACAATGAAGGAAGAACACCGTAAGGCTTAAAACCAGAACCATTAAAGGCTTTAAGAGTGTTTTGTGATTCATTCAAGGAAGGAGAACCAATGGCTTTCCAGCAAGCAAAAGACATTACACACATCGAGGCACCCTCGTCGATAATAGTTCGGAAAATGTTCTTATCAGAGACAACAACTTGTATCTGGAATGCGAGTTGAGGGGGTAACCTTGGAATGTGATCATCCAAGTCAAAGACTATTAAATTTGTATCCGTTGGGTCAATTCCACCAATAGATTTCAACAGTGCCTTCCGTTGTGCAGGACAAGTTTGAAGGACTTCAAGGGCTAACATCGCAGAAGGTGCTTGGGCCAGATCTTCAACAATGCTGTAGTTCTGGGCCACACGAGCATGAGGATTGAAATCTGATTTCTGAACGACACCCTAAGGGGGGGGTCGCAGAATTGTGTCGAGGCTCGGTCATTCGAGATGAAGAGGACCGTTGGTAGGTGGAGTCGCTGGAGAGGGTTGTACCAAAGCAGGAGGTAAATCGTCAGCCTTCTCCTTAGATGGAGAATAATCTTTGGCTCGAGTCGTGAGTGCAACGTTGTTCTGCTTAGAATCACCAGTACACATCAAAACATATGATGTAGTAGAAGTAGATGGTTGATCATGAATGACCAACTAAGCCTATTGTTGAGACGGGAAGGGTTGGGACAAGACAACCGGTGTAGGTGGTTTCAGAGCTCCTTGAAGGAACTTAGTGACCTCGGCACGTCATGGACAATCCTTCGTGTAGTGATCATCACCACAGATAAGGCAAGGGTATCGGGGTTTGCGCTTATCCCGGTCATCAACAGGAGTAGTTTTAGGTTACTCTGCTTGAGGATTATTTTTTCCCTCCTTATTCTTGCCTCTCCCCTTTTTAGATTTGTTTTTACCGGTTGGGGTAGATTGAATGGAATTTACCTCAGAAGTTTTTCCAGTGGGAGTGGCAGGAGATGGAGCATTTTGAACATTAGAAGAAGAAGATTTAGGGTTTGTGCTCGAAACAAAATATGATTGGGCTTGGGCAGAACCAATCACACTGTCAGCTGCATGCGAGGCAGTTGTAGTAGTTGAAGTGCTGGAAGGGTTAGGATGAGGTAAATCAGGGAGTAAATCATAAAGGGTTCCCGTTTGTGAATAAACGAGGTCAAGATACTGAGCACGACTTATAGCCTGCTCTTCCATGACGACGCCACCCATGGAAATGTCCTTACCAATTTTGTTCACAAATGATTTTGTAAACCATTCCGCCAGTAACTGATCAGGGAGTTCAATTTTAATGAGACGTCATCTCCTTCGCCACTCATGGATGTGATCAGAGATATGAGTGCCTTTAGTCTATTTGAAGGAAGTCAAGATCTCGGTTCCTGTGTCGTAACAGATTGGTAACTGGTAATGCGTAAGGAAATCCATATCTAGGGTGTTGAAATTAGAGAAGAAACCTCGTGGTAATTTGATATACCACTTCGCAACAGAACCGGTAAGGGTTCGTTGAAAAATACGTAAACGAATAGAGTCATCCATCAATGAGTTGCATGAACACCATAGGTGAAAAGTCATAACGCGATTGTTCGGGTCCTCTCCCACTTTTCCATCAAATTTAGGAATGTCCGATGGAAGCTTGGCATGAATAACAGGCCATTGGGGAGAGTGACGAATAGGATCATTTAAAATCCTTGACAAATCCGGAAGATCCAAAGTGGTGAGAAAAGGTAACTGTTGATTCACCTGCGGGTACTGGTGGCTTTGGGGAGGAAGCCCTGTCGGCAAACCAGTAGGACCATAAGCAGTCTGCATATAATGTGAAGATCCATGCATATTCGGTGGTGGTTGGACAGGATAGTATCTCATCGGATTATACCCTGGAACAGGGGCTTGAGTTTGAGCAGTCGACCGCCAAATGGGATTAAACGAACCGGGATATGGTTGGCCCATGCTAGGGGGTGTTATGGACACAGATGGAAACTGTTTCTCCCCAGTCGATTGAGGAGGATTTTGGATCAACTGATTCTAATACTGGGCCAAGGATGGAGGTATGTTTTTCCCATAAGGAGGGGTTTCCCCTCCCATTGAAGGTGGCATACCAATTGGATTTTTCCAACTAAGAGGGGGTTGAGTTATACTACCTGGCTGAGTTTGTCCACCAACCAGAGGCTGATAAGTTGGAGCGAATGACGGAATAGCACCACTAGGATTAGGATTGCCAGTATAATATGAAGAAGGTCCTCCAAAAGGAAATTGAGGGAGTGTTGGAACAAAACCGGGAAGAAAGTGCCCAGAAGAAGAAGGACCACTAGGAGAGACGGATGGTGTTTGTGCAGGAGTAGCAATAGAAGCATTCAACGCACGGTATCCAGGTGGTAGTGTCGAATGGACATTGGGCATTCGCGGTGTGTTGATGGGAGCAAGACTAACCACAGGTAACCCAGTTGGAACACTCGTAGTAGCTGCAAGATGGGCCATTTCGGCGGGGACAATAAAGTGATAAGAAGTAATCGACGGTACTGTCTCTAGATTAGAGATTTCGAAAATCACAAGTGGATTAATTTCAGAAATCATAGGTGAACCTGGACCAAAAAGGTCTCGATGAAAAACACCTGTAGACCAAAAAGGATCTTGGTCTTCTATGCCTGGAAAGGGTCCAACTGGTGATCCAGAAGAGTTAACAACTAATTCTACGGAAGAATTCAGTCATCTAAAAGGACGCTGAGAATCACTGTGAAGTCGAAAGTCCTCTTGAGTATTTGTAATTCGAAAATGTTCTAAAGAGTCAGTTCATTCCACTTGTGGTGTGGTGATGACTGGGACTGCACTCTGCTGAGGAGAGCCTCCAGGTGTGCTTGTGGGCAAGGGTTGTGAACCGTCCAGATGCTCTGGAGTTAAAACCTGCATTCTACATGAATGACGTGGAGGAGCTATTGTAAACGAGTGACAAACTTCACGAATAAAATCCTGTGGTCAACTCTAAGAAACAAACAACATGCGCTAGTAAAAAAAATCTAGGAAGCAACACCAAACAAACAAGACCTTCTAATTTCGAAGCCACTAGTTGGTGATGAAATCCAACGTTGCAATAACGAGATGAGAAGGGGTTGGGCTAGGGTGGAAAATTTACGCTGACGACCTGCTTAACAGACTTACACCCTGGTGCAAGCTCCCACACATAATCGTGGGTATACCCTCCAAGGAGCGCGAGTGAGTTTGGTCAACGTCAATTCCAGGTACCGTGAAGACTTTCCCCTCCACAGTCACCTTGGGTAAGAACCTAGAGAGATAGGCTACTAAGGTCACCACCAACAACAAACAATCCTGGGGGGACAGTCGACAGTCCGATCCACACGCAAGGGTAGGGTATCTAGCCCAAAATCAACTCAAAAGGCTTCCACTCATCATTGTGGGTATACCTCTGAGTGATCCCCATAATACGTGCAATCTCTACACTGATATCGACAAAGCAGGGTGAGTAACTCTGCCAATATCAATGCAACCTAGTGTTTGACCCTTATGTGAGAAGGGCTTCCGAGGACAGGATGTTGCAAATGGAATTTAACACTCCCTAACACAAGATGTTATTGTGTGTTTTGAGCTTTGGAGAGTGTATCTCTCTTCCTATTCCAAAGCGCTAGCCTAGCTAAATGTTGGTGTAATAGAGACCTATAAAAGAGTTACTAGATAAATTTTATGATTACGCAATGTTTTTAAGAGTTGTTGTTTACTCAAAGGAAACGAAAGTGAAACTTATGTTGGATGAATCTGACCCAAAAATGCAAGGATGAGAATGAAATGTATCACTTTTCGTTCAATGAATCCTATGTATGGGAGAGAGAGAAAATTTTCTAGATCAACCTTGAACTACAATGCAAAATTTCCGTTAAAATGCAAATGCAAACAATCACTTATTAAATGACAATTCTCTATTGTGTCTTTTCCAAATACTTCAACAATCTCAACAATTTGATTTTCAATGTTTTTTTAAAGATAAAAAATGATTTTTTGAAAGAAAAATTTTTGTTCACTTTTCAAAAAGGACCCTCACTATGCCAATCAGAATACAGAAAATAAAAAATCAAATGAACAAGCAATGATAAACACCCAATCCACTCTTTCAACAAAAACAAAAATAAAGAGAAAACCAATGTAGTCTTTTCAGATGCAAAAGAAAATGATCTTTCAAACTAATAAGCAAATAAGAAAAACCAAGCACTCAAATTTCAACCAATCACTGGTTCTTAACTAATCAAACACACTCAGATTCTGAAGTCAGAGAGAATGTTTTTGCCAAGAAAAGTCAAGAAACAAAAGTCAATACACAAATGACAAGAAAAGCCTTGGAATCCTAAGACTGTTCATGCACGCAAACGAAGACAAGAAATACATCAATCAATGGTCCAAGAAACTCATAAGAGGCAATCAAACTGATCTGGGCAGTTGAAAAAAACCAAAAATCAAATCCAAACTTTTGAAAAATTGTGTTCGCAGGCAGGCAATATTACACAGTGCGAGAATCACTGATTCTCGCAGGTGACCCTTAAGTAGGGTGCGAGAACCTCGCACTGAAACCTAAAGGCAGAGTGTGAACTCTACCAATTCTCGCAGGCTGCAATGAAATACAGTGCGAGAATGCCTAAACATAAACAAAATTTTGGAAAATGAAGCAAAATTGAAAAAGGCCTCTGGACCCAGAAGGTCTATCAGGATATCCTAAAGACTCAGAGATTGACAGGACAGGAGAAAAGTGAAACCAGAGCAAATGGCCACAGAAAAACACCAAAATCCACAAAGAAAATGGGATTGTTCCCTAGTGGAGTCGCCAATTTTTTTATTGGATAAATCCGTAGGTGCGGACACTAACCGATCTCCCTAGATCCACCTGGATCTAGAACAAAGAAAGACAGAACATGACTCTTTCCCTAGATTCTAACCATTGAATTAATTAGGAGGCAAGAACAAGTAACATACCTTATTATCTCTTCCTATGGTCTTTGTTGCTCCCACTTCGCTCCAGTGCTCTCGTGCAACCAAGACCAAGACAACACAAACCAACCAAAGTGAAGAAAGCACAATCTATTCAACAGTCAATCTATGTATATGATCAAGGAATTATACAATAAAGTGAAAATAACTTTATGGTAAAGGGACATGCTATTGTATCATATTAATGGAAAGTAAAGATTACAACCTGAGCCTTGATGTCACAAACTTCCTTTCGATGGCCCTTGGCTCTGACACACACATTTTCTCACTTGCATGAAGAAGATCAACTCCTTTAGATAAACTTGCTGGAATTTCCAAGCTACTGTTCAATGCTGAGTCCTTCACACAATTCTTTCACTAATTCTCCAATGAATCTTGCTTAGCCTTTTCCATGAGAATTCTCTCAATATATAGGAGAGAATGAATTAGTTACTTGGATAACAATGATCCCAAAATATCAGGGAATCCAGTACTAGGATAACCATTCGAATGCCATCTCATCCTTCTAGAAGATTCCCTTCTAGAAGCATCGAGAATTTATCTTTTTTCCTTGCTTTAGGAATAGTTCACACCCTAGCAGTTCAACATAGTGCGAACTTCTCGCACCCTGGCTTAAGGCAGCCTGCGAGAATCAAGCATTCTCGTAGGAAAATATACTAGCAGCCTGCAAACCTTCTTCAAAAATGAGATTTCTGGAAAGAGAAGAAAGTAACTTTTCTCAGGATAAAGTTCTTATGAAGAGCCTGAGTACACCATCATCAATACATCATCATGATGACCAAAATCATGGGTAACAATCACACCTCCCAATCTTGGGTCATCTGGATCTCTTCCTTTTTCCGATCCTCCGTATAGACTTCCAACATGCAAGTTTCTTGGAGTTTTTTCATTTTTCCTTCTAAGTTGTTTTTCTCTTGGTTTATATTCCCAAAGGTATCCCTGTTCCACTCTTTGAGCTTATTTTCGATGTACTTAAGTTTCTTATAAAGTTGGAACATTTTGGTCCCTTTCTCTGGTTGCTCCTCCCGCCACCACTGTTTGATTCTTTCCTTGAAAGTTGGGTGTCCACTCTGTCTCTAGTGCATTTTGTCTCTTGAATGAAACAGAGATCCAGTTGTTCCTAATTTAGTTTAGTCCTAAGGATTCTTTGCTTTCTTGAGCTATTTAGGCCTCTTATATTCCAAGTTATGACCTTCATTTAAACATGTAGGGGGGAGTTGGGAAAGTGTTTCTTGATCTTACCTGAATTTATCAGTAGTGCTCTCAGCTCCTGTAGGGATACACTGTTTGATTTCCTACCTTTTTTACTCCTCATCTGCTTGGGTGATAGTTGTGGTTGTCCCTCGCCATCTTTGACTCCTAGGTGTCCTATCTCCCCGTGTGTACATTTTTGTCCTCTAGCTTTGGCTTCCTCCCATGGGAGAAACAGGTACTGGATGCGGTCAAGTTGCTCTGTTGGTACGTTGTCGACTCCCTGCCTTTTCCATTGCTCCAATATGTTCGGAAGGTCTATCCCTTCTCTTTTCACCAGGTCCCTAAGATCAAGATTTTTTGTGCCTACTTCGCTCAGGGTCATCTCCACATCTCCCTCTGCATCTTGCATGGCAGTATTGTCATATTTTATTTCTCCATCCATCAGGGTTGCGCAACTCCCCTGTGTCATCTTGTTACTTGGACGGTCGGTAGGCTCTTTTGTTGCTTGTTCTTTGACCTCTTGAGATTTTACCAAGTCACTTTCATCTTCTACCCCTTTATTTGTTTGGTCCCTTCCGTCCAATTTTTTTCGGGTCTTCTGGTTATTTCATGTTGAGGTTTTATTCTGCTTTTTATTTGCTTTGTTTCTGGGGTTCGATGTTATAAACCCTTCCTCATCCTGCTGTGTTTTGGGGTTTGTTGCTTCCTTATTTTTATTAAGAGGGAATTATCTGATCAAGTGGTCATGTTAGTGGCATCTTCTGCATCTAAAGAGGATCTATTCGTAATCTATGTTTTGGATCCATTTTTCATCCCTGAATTCCAGACTTATAGCTTCTGGGAGTGCTCCATAAACGTCCATCTCTATGTAGATTCTTGTGTATGATGTGTATCTTCCTTTTAGGGTGGCTTCTAAAGTCTTCACATAATTTCCCAGTTTGGTTCCTATTGCTTCAAAAGTGGAAGTCTACCAGTAGTCTAAGGGTAATGAATAGAATCTCAGCCAGACCGGTACCTTTTTGAACGTCTCTTTTTCCGGGGAGAAGTTTTCTTTCCAGGGTTGCATGTACAGTCCAACTGAGGCGTGGAAGTATGGACCTCCCTCGAAGACTCTATCCCTATCCTCCAGATTCATGAAGACTGCTATGAAGAAACATTTCGAGCCCAGGTGGAGCTCCAATTCTCCATTTGGCTTCTAGTGATATTTGATCCAGTTGCGCAGAATTCTCTCTGTGGGCCATAACCCCATGAACTTGCATATGAGAACACGCGTCTTTATCTGGTCCTTATAGAGTTGCGTTTTTGGGTCCTCTAGTATCACCTTGGGTATCATTTTTGTTTTGGTCTTGCAAGGGTTGCACCCTTTTGTCCCATTGGCCTTCGCAGTCTCTTGCGCCTCACTCTGAGTTTCCTTAGCTTCTTCTCACGTGCTCTCATTTTTGTCCTGGTTTCTTTCTTGTCATTTCCTTGGGTCTGATCCCGAGGTTCCTGTTGCTAGTGCCTTGAAAACTATGCCTCTTGGTCATTTCCCTTTGTCCACTGCTACCTGTTTGTATGAGGGGGTCTCCTTACCCCCCCTTTGGTGCTCATGCTGCTCTCTGCTGTGGCCGCGACTGTCAAACCCTAGATCCTTAATATCATTGTTATCATTTCAGCTCCTAGATTTTTTCAAATATATTTGTGACCTAATGCCAATGTTATCGTATGAAGACATACATTTAAAAGGAGATAAGAAAACATTTTTATTTGAAATATGTCAAAAAATAAAAGTTTGTTGCATACTACTGGAAATTTTGAAATATATAAAAAAATAAAAGTTTGTTACATATAAATGCAAATTTCAATGCGTTTGTCATGTGGACTAGGATTGGGGTTCTCGCGGACCATTAGATAAATATGTACAAAAAACAGGATTGTAGAAAGAAGATAGAGTGCAATACCTACAAAAACAAAATTGAAAGATATAAGTGTTTGCCTACACATCTCTATTTTAAAAAGTGTAATAACTGGGTTGATAAACAAAGAAGGATGCGATCAATAGACTTACAGTGAGGGTACATATGAGCCCTTTGGCTATTTTCTTGCGGCTTCCATTTCATTGATGTCACCGACGACTGTCGTTTCATTCTTGTTGTCGATGGTTGCTGGAATCCTGGCAACTGCTTGTTACCTTTCATCGGGGGCCTGCCTCAATTCCTTTTCGAATCATTCTTCAATGTAGCTTCTCATGGGGGTGACGTTGATCTCATTCTGGATTTTTATGTTGAAAATATCATTTTCTAGTTCCCGGAAGTCGACATAAACATTACACAGAGCCCGATGAATTTCCTCATTATGTACTGAATATTTGACTAGCCAGTCATCGATGTGAGCTTGATCATAGTGAAGGATGTTGTAAAACGTTTCCAGAGACAAGGCCTTAAACATAGCAACCTGTTTATAGAACTCTTGCTTAGTTAAGGGAAAGGAGTTTGCGATTAAGTCGGGGTCTTGGAAGTTGTTGGTTTTTCCAGCTAAGTTTATTCTGGACATCCTTGTGAATAATTTATCTTTCTTCGATATGGCTTATTCACATGACTGAACAATGAGATGTAGGTTCTTCACTTTTTATTTCCAACATCCATTCAATTGACCGATCCAGTTTTTGGATGGGAGATCTTGTTCTCTTCTTTTTGTTTCTTTCATATTGTTCACAATGGTGCCAAAAGGAAGGACCATTTTTAAATAGAATTTTTCTTCATATTTTAAATCCGCCTACAAATGTTGGAGAAAACTATGTGCCCTGGTTCCAAGGGAAGTGATGGTTTGTGATGTTTTCTATGCCTCGGTAACCAATTCCATTCTTTTCTTGATATTATTCTCCACATATCCTCTACAGGATGTGAGGAAGGTGGAGGATGCTTTTACGTTAGCTGCAGGGGTGGCAGGCATGGCTATTGCCAAATGATTGACAAGAAATGACATAGGAATCAAAGCCTCTTCCAATTCCTTGACCCGGTCCTTCAGTATGGCATTATCGGCTTCGATGCCTCCAATGGAATCATGAAGTGCATCTCTGCTCGCATTGTGAAGTTGAGAGATTTGGGATGGCTGCATGCTGGTAAGGTCAACCTCTGAACGAGATTTTCCTTTCTTATTTTTTACATCTTTTTTCTCAATTATCAATTTTTTGGATTGGCTATCAAAAACAAAGCTCTAGAACATGAAGGATTCATCTTTGTCAAAATTTTCGGTAACGGATATGTCCACTGGACGGCTATGGTGGATGGCGTCTCTGGGCTAATCAAGGTAGTGAAGCATGCTATCCAGATCAGTGTTAAGTTCCATGTTCTCACTCTGAATTTCTGACTCTTCCGCCTGTCCCACATTTTTTTTCTCTTGTCTACTGGAAGCTTGTGAGAACTATCAATTTTAGAGTGAGGAGGGTTTTTATCTCCTCCTCCATTTGAAGAAATCTGAGTTTCTTTGTTGTTGTGGTGGTTCGTTGGAGCGATGCTCTGGGATGTTGTACTTTTTGGAGTGTTATTTGCCGATTGAACACTCTTGTCACTGGGGCCTTTCCCTTGTTGCGTGTACAATTTAGTGCAACTTTGCACTGTATCTAGGTCGTCGACATCAGAGGCAGGAGCGTTGCTTCCACTGTCTCTATTTTTGGGCAGGTGTTTTTTGATAAAACAATCGCTGAGGCCAAGTGTTTGTAAATTTTGTCGAAAAATATTATAGGGGTCGAACCCTCTTATGCTTTCAGCATATCTCAGGTTGGAGATGCTATACTACATTGCAAATTCCTCAATTTTGTTAATGTTTTTCAACACGAACTCCCCTACTTTCCAAGGGAGAGGAATGAACTTTTTTTTTCTCTTCTTTTGCAACAAATGCGACTAGTAGTTGTATTGTCGTGCTACTTATGCAACAAACATTCTATCCATAATGTGACATGGAAGGAGAGAAAGTTTTTCCGAGGAGCCAAAAATTATTATGAAAATGTAATTATCCAAATGTTCAAGTGTCCCCTTGTCCAAAAAAATGGTTGCATGTTCAGATATGTGGGGAGCATCTTCTCTTAACAACAAAACTTTGAAAATAGACATGAAGCCATTAAAAACCTCATAAAAATAGTGGGAAGCCTTGTGCTTCCACAAGGCCTGGTACTAGAACGTTACTGGGTCGAATTCCCTGTTGACATTCTTGGACAAAGACAGTTGTGGAAACTGACAAGAATGCTCTATCACAAAAAATAAGTAGGACGACATATAAAATTTCTTTTCCCTTTTGAATCTTGACAATTGGGAACAGATTTCATGGGAAATTAACTTGCCCCAATAAAAAATGGCTTGTTCGTTGACTGTGAAATAAAAAATATAAAGAGTCATCCGGGAAACAGTTGTTGTGGAATCCTGTCTCGTTATTCTTGTAAACAACCAGGCAATTTTGCGAAATGGATTTCTAAATGAACTAACCTGCAATCTTGTAATATCTTCAGGAACTAGAAGCGGGTTTTCCAATAAATGGGTCAAGAGGTCCAACCTGTTATTATGATTTGCTAGGAACTGTTTGCAATCTTCTCCTATGAACGTCAATGTTGGCTCCGACAATCTTAACATCTGGCGGAATACTTGAGGTGACAAAGAAACAAAAGAGTGGTCCCGTAGTGGAATAATTCCTTTGTTTGAAATAAATTTATCAGCGCACCAAGAGACCAGGTCCTTACAGTCAAAAACCTCAAGGACGCAGCCTGCACGAGCAATCCCAGAAGTCCAAATTACTTGGTTCTTTTTGGCAGAGGTTGAGTAATAAGAATATGCCCTGGACCACTGGAAGTTCTGGTCTTCGCGCCTGAAGATGTTCACTGTATCTCCACAGAAATGTTGTTGAGCTAATGCCATATGTTTATGAGAACGTTGGTTTGCTCCAGACGATGGTTGAAATGAACAGTTAGAGCCGATAATGTAACTCTCCTCTAAATCTTTTTTAAATGCTTATGAATGGGAAAGATCCTTGAGACTTTTTGATGCAAAGAGGTATTCCCTATCACCCCACAGGGTCTCTGCATGCACCTCCTGCTCACAGGATCGTTCAATTTCCCTCTTCTGGTGAGCCGAAGCGGCTCTTTAGATTCCCTAGATGGAATCTCTGCTAAAATCTGACCCAGTCCACATGTCCTTTTCCTTTACCTCACGGTCTCCTGCACTTCACCGTGACCTTTCCCCGACTCTGTATCGGGGTTCGGGGTTTCGACGTTTACGCTGTCGAGAGTCACTGTACTCTCCAACTCCCGACCTCCAATTCTCCGATGAGCTCCTTTTTCTTCGCGCGCTGGCCCTCCAGGCTTAGCTCCCACCATATGACCACTGCCTCCGCAACCGTGGCCTTACCTCCTTCTGAGGCTACTCCTATCGGGGTTTCGGTGTTTGCGATGTTAACGCGTGCACGTCCTTAGGATTCCCGATCCTCCGATCCCCGATGTGTTGCTCCTCTATGCGCTAGCCCTTTTGACTAGACCCTTTGGTCCACGTGAGATTTCCTATATGACCGTAGCTATATACCTCTGTCGGGGTTTTGGGGTTTTCGATGCCAATGTGCAATCATCCCCAAGACTCGCGATTCTCCGATTACCGATAAGCTCTCAGCCCTCCTGGCTAAACCCTGGTCAATGTGAGCGTCACTCCATGACCACTACCTTACCCTTCCATCGGGGTTTCAGACTTTTTGATGCCAAGATGCACAAGTCCACGGGACTCGCGATATGCCGAATCCCGATTTCTCCTGCCACCTGTCCTTTTCTCGCGTGACCTCCCCTGTGGCCCCCACTTCCGTCATGATCAGGAAATCGCGTGTCGCGATTTCGTGATCCCAAATGCAACAATTTATTTAATCCTGGAATTCGCGATGTGTCAAACTCTGACTCCTCTTGGATTCTTGACACGCGTCCTGTCTGAGATCCATGGTTGTGGTCTCTTCTCACAGTTTCGAGCTTCAACAAGCCTCGCACCCTTAGTCTTGAGACTCCCGATATGCTGACGACACTTGATCCTTTGCCACCTGTCCGCTTGCCGACTCCTGTGGCCCCACACCGTTCTCGAGTGCCGATATCTCGATATGACGTCAGCTAGGCCCCACAACATGGAGCTCTCGCCTTTTCGCCACTCGTGAAGTCGAATGACTTCCTCTTCCAACCTCCGGTGCCCGAGTCCCCGATATGGGTAATCTCGTGACACGTGTCCACTCCCATACAAATGGTCCAGATCCTGTCGGGAAATCACGGATCGCGATTCTGCAATGCACAAAACCTTTGTGCCTGAGATCTCCGATATCCCAATTTCCGATATGTCGATAGATGGCCTCCCTGTCAGGCTTTTCCTCGGTGGTGCCCGATCGCTACCACACGTCCTTCTAAATGGATGGTTCCGATTATGTCGGGATTTCGAGACTTCCAATGTCCCGGTTCTCTTGTCCTCAGGAACTCTAATTTCCCGATGACTGCTATGCCGACTTCTAAACCTCGTGCAACTTTTGTAGATCTGACGGTTGTCGGGATTTCTGCTCAGATCTGACGACCCATACCTGTTCTTCTTGTGAACTCCTCTTCCAGAGGTTAAACTGTGTGCAACTCTTCCTGATCCAATGACTTATGGGATTTTCAAGTGAGATCCGACGGCTGTCGTTCTCCTCCTGCTGTAGGCTCCTCCTGAGCTCCTCCTGGACGCTTAAAACCAATGGTCCAAATCTGCTCTCCTATCGATCTGACGGCTGACGCTGCTCCTCCTGAGCTTCTTGCACTCTTTCTTCCCAGACTTGGGAGAAAAATTCAAATTTCTCAAGGCCTCGACCTTGGCTTCTTTCCTCTCTGCGAACTCCTTCAACTTGAGCTTCGCTGATGCGCGTAAAGGTGTTGTTCCTCCTGAGCTTTATTTTCAAATCCTCAAAGGACTCTCCCAAATCCTGCACTCCTTGCAGAGTCTTCAGATGCACTCGCTGGTGCTATCCATCCCGAGCTTACGAAAACACTCATACCCCTTGGGGGATTTTGTCCTTCTCCTCCTTCATATGGAGAACGAAATGCCTTCCTGGCTCTCTGTTTGCTCAAGCAACCTCTTGCTGAGCCTTCTGGGTATTCAGTAACCCAGTGAAGGTCCCTCAGTGGACTTCTTCTTTCAGCTCCAAAACTCAAAGAGTTCTTTCCTTCTTCTGTGCCTGTCTGGACACTTTCTCAACGCCCTCATGGCGGAGCATCTTCTCTTCCATAGAAACTTCAACGATTCTGTCTTCTTTCGTGCACTCCTTGCACTTGCTCGATTCCCTCCTGGCAGAGCTCTCAAAATCCTCAGTGATTCTGTTCTTCCTTCAAACTCTCAGCAGAGTTCTTCTCCAACGCAACTCGTGCGTATGCTCAATGCCCACTTGGCAGAGCTCTACAGAACTCCTCAGAGATTCTGTCTGCAACTGTGTTTTTCACCCACACAAACTTACCTCCTGAGGTATTCAGCAACCTCAGAGGTCTTTTTCCTGAGTTGTTGATCTCAGTCCTGTGCCGCAGCACATCTTTGCCTGACTCCGCAGAGTTCAGAAGTGCATCCTCTGTGCACTGGTATTTAGAGACCGCAGTACTCTGTCACACCCTCCTGGCATGAAACCTCAAAGACCTCCTCCTGAAATCACACAAACTCCTACAGAATGCATCAATATAACATACATTCACAGCATATACAAAGAACACACACAGACATGCATATAACACAAAACTCATGCAGGAAAAACTGTTGTTTTTATATTAATGGCAAATGCCTGTATTTTACAAAGGTTCCTCGAGATCTCTCTGGCTCTTCTCCTCTACAACCATTCTCTAGCTCAAAATGAGACATGAAAATCTCTTTTACCTAAGGGGCTCATTGAGCACTTCCCTCCAGGTCTACCTACTCTAATAAATTACAATAAATGGTTGTCTAGTCCAGCATATGGATCTAGATCTCAGCCGATCTAGCATTAAAGTTGATCCTATCTACAACCTGCACAAAGGCACGACTTCCATGGCTCACCAGCCTAAGAAATTTAAATTACATTCATTTCAAATATTAAATGAGGTTGTGCCTCCCTTTCAGCATTTGAATGCATGCGCGCTGACGTGGTTGGTTGGATGGCTGGCTGCGTGGAGAGATGCTCCTGCATCATATTCACTGATTAATGATAATCTATATGGGTGGTGCATGATGAACTGTTAGTAGTAAATATTACTTATTTCATATTTAGAAATGTGAAGGTGGTGGGTACGGGGAAGATAAATTAAGGATTGAAGGTTTCGTGAACGTGCCAAGGCGACGACGTGCGAACGACATTTCATGATTTTGAAATCAACACTTGGAAGGGATAATATAACCCCCCACAAATCTTGGTTTAATGCGCATTAATAGGATATCTCCTCGAGCCTTTCGCCCATCAATGACAATCTATACGGTTCTTGCATGATGAGTTGTTAGAATTCAATGTCAGTAATTGCATATTTAGAAACAAGATATATATATATATATAACAATTTTTTTTCTTTTATTATAGACAAGTGTGAAGGTCACGGAGATGGGGGAGAGAAAGGAAAGAATGGAAAGGTCTGAAAAGTGGTCGGACGGGATTCAAAAAAGGGTTACGGGGATACTCAGGAGAGGCGAGTGTTCCACGGGCAAATTTTATGTATTGAGATTTTTTACTGCAAAAGGTGTAAAATGGAAGAGATCATGATGGGACAGTTCAGTGGTCGGTTTGTATATTTGTGGAATTCCTGGAAACTGGCTAAGTATGGAATAGGGAAACGGTTAGGCAGACTCTTTCTCGGAAGCGAGGATTGAAGTTTTCGTGAATGGACCAACCTGATGACACGCAAATGACATTCCATGATGTTTGAAATTAGTGCTTGCTAATTGCATGCCTAGACATAAGATCTTATATATAATTGCTAATTGCTAATTGCAAAGGGGCGCAGGCACAGGAAACAACGACTAGGAACTTAATATTTCTTGAGCTTGCCAAACCAACGATCCGCCAAATAAATTCAAAGAAATGGCAAGTATGGAAAGTGGATAGACGTGCTTCAAAATGGTCAAAATGGGGTGACAATAGTTCCACAGAAGACGTCAGGACCTGACGGTTAAATTGTATTTCTCGGACGTTTTCAATGCAAAATGTATACCACGAAAGAGGTCATGATAGGTAGACCGTAATACGGAAGAGGGTATGATCTGAGTCCGGTTGTAAATTTATATATAGTGAAAGTGAGGGTACTGTTCGCAGATCATGGAATAATAGAATTCCAATCTAGAGCTCACCTACCGGGAATTCACGGTTGAAGAAGTGTCTGGGTATGGAATTTCACATATGTAACAAATTTGTATATCGCGGAAGTGACAATATTGTTTGCAGGTCATGGAACAATAGAAGTCCAATATAGAGCCCGACTACCGGGAATATGCGGTCAGAGAAGTTTCTGGGTATGGAATGGGGAAGCGGTCAGTCGGTGTCGTGATATAAGAGAACGATTGCAAGTGTGAACCCGCAAGTCCGTCCACGCGCGCAACCATACATTTTTGAAAAAACAAAAAAGTGACGAGAAAGATAAAGTTTAGGGAAAAGAGAAACAAATATTTGGCCAAGTATAGAAGACGGAAAAGAAGGACCAATATATTCACATCTGTAACATATATCCCATTTTCGTACGAAGATATATACTTGGAAAGAAGTGCGAAGTTGGTGGGCACAGAAAAAAATGACTAGGAATACGATCCACGAGTTTACTTGGTTTTTAGTTGTATGATTCGTCTGTCAATTTGTATATCATGAAACTCCAAGTCATTTTTTTAGCCAACTAGCCCGCAAGTCCGGTTGTCCATTTGTATAGTGTGGAACTATGGGTGTTTTTTGTAGGACACAGAAGTATAGAGGAAATGCTTTGCCCTTTAATATATCTTTTGTGGCGCAAATGTGGTATGGCTCGTTTTAACACTTTTCCATCCATAAACAATAGAAATCTTGAGCCCGCCAGCCCTGGAGCCCGTGTGTCAATTTGTATATCGCGGAGCTCCAAATGTTGTTTGGAGATCATGAAAAAATAGAAGTGCAATGTTGAGCCAACCAGAGCGCAAGTCCACCTATCAATTTGTATATTGTGGAACTCTGGGTGCTACTTGTAGGACACAGAACAATAGAGGGCCAATTTAAAGAAAGGGGAAGTGCTCGGGGGAAATGCATGAATCCGTCAAGTCGCGCAGCAAGGCATTTAAAAAAAAAAATGATTAAGTAACCAGGAAGAGAAACTACAGGGGATAAAAGAGTGGGAAAATAGAAAGGCCGAGGGCAGTTTTCAAAAGCACGAATTGGTTTCAAAGAAGCGCCATTTTTGCAAAACCATCATTTTCTACTAATTGTCAACAAATGCATTGTTGAAGATTAGATTTTATTGCAACCTGTGAGTGTAAGTATTTTCTTGATACATTCTTCCATGAATGTAACATATTAACTTAAGTATTAAACTTCATTTTCTACTAATTGCTAGCAAATTCTTTGTTGAAGATTAAATTTTATTGGAATGTGTGGGTGTAAGTGTGTTCTTGATACATTCTTCCATGACTATGACATATTAAATTAAGTATTAAACCTATTGCATTATGGGTTGTTAGCATTAAAACTTAATAATTGCATGTCTAGAAACAAGAATGATGATTTTGCTGCAAGATTGTACATTGGTATTGCTATGTTCCATCTGCATTACAAATAGAATTGAACGTTGGTTTGAAACTGTGTAATCCATTTTTTTTTGCATAAAAGGATGGTGGATTGACACAACACATTGTCATATAATTGTTAGATGATCCATCTTAGAAAAAATAACCTAAGTAAACACAATATCGAAGAACTATGAGACCACCAAACCATGCCAATGAGAATAGGCATTAAATCTAGAAAATAAGCAGCAACGAAAACTCCAAGGAAAATATAAGCCATTTAAAAAAAAAAAAAAAACACCGAGTATTGTACATCTATCCTTAGAAATTGGACCCATTTCTTCGAGCCAAAACATTGAACGTATCTACCACAAACACAGGCACGAGATCCACAGTATGCAGGATCCTTGCAGTTTTCTCCTGGATGAATCATCCTGTGGTAAATTGATAGTTTTCAGAAGCTTCCCGTGAGGAAGAATACAAAAAAATGTTGCAGGGAAAATGGAATAGCCCTTTACTGAAACTTAGGACAAAAATAGAAATCACCTCTGCATAGTCAAAAAAACTTCAGGGACACAGGTTGCACATGCAATTCTAGAGGCCCAAATTAGTCCATTCTGGGTGGAAGGAGATGACTAGTAGAAATATGCCTTGCAATAGCGAGAGTTCTGGACCTGATTCCCGAAGATATTAATTGTATATCCAGAGAACATGACAGTAGTCCCACAAGTGAATAATTTTTTGGCTTGAAGTATATCTCTGGGAGCATCAACATATAATTTGTTTACAATGAAACTCTTCTGCCCAGAACAGACTATTTTGGACCTATGGAATTCCTACTTTCGCCCTACAAAGCGGCTATTGCATTCAACGTCGATATCTTTTCTGAAACTCCTTTTGGTGTTGTTAGGACCGCCATCACTAAGCCGGGAAGTTCCGCCCATTATGCTTGATTTCAATTTGGGCACAGGAGTGGGAACAGTCTCTGCATTGCCATCATCCATTGTTGTATCATTGCCCATCAGATCATATTCTTTCAGATCGAAATCTATGACATCAACCTCTGCGCCAGCCATCAATGCAACTGGGCAGGTTCTCTGAGCAGGTAGGGTTGCCTTGGAATTCTTTGGCTTGAAATATATCTCTCGGTGTACCAAGGGACCATATCATTTTTTGCTCCTGGGTGGAGGGAGATGAGTAGTAAGAATATGCCCTGGAATAGTGGAACCTATGGCCATTATGCTCGAATGTGTTTACTGTATCTGGACAGAACTGCTGCCACAAGTTAACGAGAATTTTTGTTTGATCGAGACGATGTTTGAAATGAAAATTGGGGAGGGATAATATAACCCTCCGCAAATTATGGTTTAATGAGTATCAATGGAATATCTCCTCGAGCCTTTCATTGATCAATGAAAATCTCCAGGGTTCGTGTGGAATAAGTTGTTACCATTAAAGCTCACTAATTGTATATTTAGAAAAAAGTGCGAAGGTCGCGGTGATGGAGAAGAGAGATTAAGAATTAGAAATTTCTTAAAGGTGCCAACCCGCTGGCGCACAAAAACAGATTGCATCATGTTTGAAATGAATAGTTGGAAAGGATAACATAATTCTACGCAAATCTTGGTTTAATTCGTAGTAATGACAAATCTTCTTCGGCCTTCTGGACATTAATGACAATCTTAACGGTTCCTGTAGGATGAACTACTAGCATTAAAGCTTAATTATTTCATATCTAGAAACAAGTATGAAGGTAGCGGTGATGGCGAATTGCGGCGAAGCAGTGTACATTTTGATCACCCGCCTACCTGTGAAACCGATTCCAAGAAATGCCCAAGTATGAAAAGCGGTCGGGCGGGTTACAAAATAAAAAGGGCAGAAGATATACCCAGGAGATGTGAAAGGCCGATGGTCATATTGCATCTCAGTGAGAGATATCATCCATCAATTTGTATGTCACGGAATTTCGGTTGTTGTTTGTGCGTAGGGAAACAACGAAAACACAATGGCGAGAGGGCAATTTGTATATTGATGAAATTCCGGTTTTGTATATAAAAGCATGAGACATAAGGGAAAATGACCAAGTAAACATAAAGAGAAATCATACGAGATGAAGGGGGATTTGTTTGCTAAGTTGTAAATCATGCAAGTCCAGGTGCTAGTTGCAGGCGACAGAACAATGGAAACACGGTGTTAAACCTGCCTATGCAGGAACTCGCAATTAAAAAAGTTTGTTCAATATGAAATGGGGAAGTGGTTGGTCGAGATGGTGATATAAAAGTAACAATGGAAATCTGAAGACGTTAATCCGCCAAATCCTACACCTAGACATTTTCCGAAAAACGAGTAAGTAAAGAAAGTGAAAGCAGAGAGAAAAGAGAAACTAGAAATTTTCCAAAAAATGAGTAATTCACACTAAATATGTACTATAAAGTATGAACATGAGATGTTATAGAGCATGTACGGATCCCGCATTCCATACTTAGCCACTTTTTCGATCGCGGGTTCTCAGGATGGCGGGCTCAAAATTGGGCCTCTATTGTTTCGTGGCCTACAAATAGCATCCAGAATTCCACGATATACAAATTGGCAAGCGGACCTGCGGGCTAGCTCGGTCAACATTGCACTCCTTTTGTTTCACGTCATACAAACAACACTTGGAGTTTGGCAATATACAAATTGACAGATGGACTCTAGGGATGGAAACCTCAAGAGTGCGATTGTTTACAGATGGTAATCCATATTAACTATTTACTATTATCTAAAAACATTATTTGCAATACTAAATTATTAATATTAAATATTGATATTGTACAATTTAATTAAAAGGGAAGGTTTGTACAATATGAAACATGGAAGCGGTCGGTTGGGCTGGTGATATAAAAGTAAGTGAAATCCAAATACCCGAAGCCACCAACTTCCTTACCAAGAAATTTTGCAGAAAAATGAGTAATACATAATATGTACTTTTAGAAAGTACGGACATGAGATTTTATAGAGCATGTACTGATCCCACATTCCATGCTTGCGCCAATCTTTGGATCGCGGGTTCTCAGGCTGGCAGGCTCAAAATTGGGCCTCTATTGCTCCATGTGCTACAAGTAGCACCCAAGAGTTTCGCGATATACAAAATGACAGGCAGACTTGCGGGCTGGCTCGCTCAACATTGCATTTATATTTCTCTATTTCCTTCAAACAACACTCAAAGTTCTGCCATATACAAATTGACAAATGGACTCCAAGGCTGGCGTGATCGAGCTTGCGATTTTTTATGGATGGTGATCCCTATCAACTATCTAACACTACCTGAAAACATTATTTTCAATACTAAAGTATTAATATTAAATATTGATATTATACAATTTAATTACATTAAATTATTAAAGGATGTTAAATATCTTATTTCAAACAAAAGCCCGCATATTCGAAAACTTGCGTTCCAAAATTTTTGTATAATATGAAATGAGGAAGAGCTCGGTTGGGCTCGTGATATAAAAATGGGTGGAAATCTGAATACGTTTATCGCTCAAGTTCTGCACCTAGAAAATTTTCCAACAAACGAGTTATACATACTAAATATGTACTTTTATAAAGTATGCGAATGAGATTTTATAGAGCATGTACGAAGCCCTCATTCCATACTTAGCCACTTTTTGGATCGCTGGTTCTTAGGCTGGCGGGCTGAACATTGGGCTTCTTTTGTTCTGTTCCCTACAAATAGCACCCAGAGTTCCACGATATACAAATTGACAAGCGGACTTGCAGACTATTTGAATTTTAAAGGCCTTGTGTTGATGTAATAACACAATTGGACTTGGGCTAGTTTATATTCGTTTATTACAATATCAAACGAAGAAGCGATCGGTCAGGCTGGTGATATAAAAGTAATTGAAATATGAAGCCATGAATCCGCCAACTTCCGCAGCTAGAAGTTTTCCGAAAAACGAGTAATACATACTAAGTATGTACTCTTATAAGGTATGGACATGAGGTTTTTATAGAGCATGTATAGATCCCACATTCCATACTTGGCCAGTTTTTGGATCGCAGGTTCTTGGTCTAGCGGGCTCAAACCTGGGCCTCTATTGCTCTGTATCCTACAAATAGCACCCAAAGTCCCGTGATATACAAATTGACAGGCAAACTTGTGGATTGGCTCGCTCAACATTCCACTTTTATTGTTCCGTGTCTTCCAAACAACCTTCGGAGGAAACGATTAATACATACTAAATATGTACTTTTATAAACTATGGACATGATATTTTATAGAGCATGTACAGATCCCTCATTCCATACTTAGCCACTATTTCGATCACGGTTTCTCAGGCTGGCGGGCTTAAAATTGGACCTATGTTGTTCTGTGCCCTACAAATAGCACCCAGAGTTCCATGATATGCAAATTGAGAAGCAGACTTGTGGGCTATTTTATTTTTAAGGGCCTCATGTTGATGTGATAACAAAATTGGGCTTGGTCCAATTTATATTCATTTATTACAATATCAAATGGGGAAGCAGTGAGTCGGGTTGGTGATATAAAAGTAAGTGAAATCTGAAGTTGTGAATCCGCCAACTTTCGCACCTAGAAGTTTTCTGAAAAATGAGTAATACATACTAAGTATGTACTCTTATAAAGTATGGACATGAGATTTTTATAGAGCATGTACAGATCGTGCATTCCATACTTGGCCACTTTTTGGATCACGGGTTCTCGGGTTGGCGGGCTCAAAATTGGGCCTCTATTGTTACATGCCTTACAAATAGCACCCATAATTCCGCGATATACAAATTTACAAGCGAAACTATGGCTTGGCTGGCTCAACATTGCACTTCTATTGTTCCATGTCCTCCAAACATCACTCGGAGTTCCGCGATATACAAATTGAAAGATAGAGTCCAGGGTTGGCAGGCTCAAGATTGCCATTGTTTATGGATGCTAATCCCTATCAACTATCTAACATGATCTAAAAACATTATTTTCAATACTAAATTATTAATATTAAATATTGATATTGCAAAATTTAATTAGACAAGAAAGTTTGTACAATTTGAAACGAGGAAGCAGTCAGTCGGGCTAGTGATATAAAAGTAAGTGGAAATCTGAACACGTGCATCCGCCAACTTCCAGACCTAGAAATATTTCGAGAAACAAGAAATACATACTAAACATGTACTTGTATTAAGTATGGACATGAGATTTTATAGAGCATGTATGGATCCCTCATTCCATACTTAGCCACTTTTTGGATCGCGGGTTCTCAGGTTGGCAGGCTCAAAATTCAACCTCTATTTTTTAGTGTCCTACAAATAGCACCCAGAGTTCTACGATATACAAATTGACAGGTGGACTTGCGGGCTCTCTAGCTCAACATTGCACTTCTATTGTCTTGTGTCCTCCAAACAAAACTCAGAGTTCCGCGACATACAAATTGACAGAAGGACTCCAGGACTGGTGGGCTCAAGATTGCGATTGTTCACGAATGGTCATCCTATCTAACATTATTTAAAAACCTTATTTTCAAATACTAAATTATTAATATTAAATATTGATATTGTACAATTTAATTACATAAAATTATCAAAGGATGTTAAATCGATTATTTCAAAAAAAATTAAGGAAACAAAAGAAAGTTTTTTAAAATTCTATCACCGCAAGCATAACAATGACCAATTTGAATTTTAAGAGACTCTTGTTGATATGATAGCACAATTGCACTTCACACAGTATATATTCGTTGATTTCAAATTATTCCAGGAGATTAATTTTACCAAGTTCATCGATTAAGGAAAAATGCTAAAACAAGCCACATACTACATTTGCGTCACAACGCCATAGAAATTAGCAGGCGGATTTGCGGGTTAGCTGGCTAAAAAATTCAATTCTATTGTTTCGTGTCCTCCAAAAAACAGTCGAAGTTCCACGATATACAAATTGACAGACGAAGCATACAACCGAGAACCAACTAAACTCCAAACACGCTGCAAGAAAGTTCCTGGAAGCTTCCATAGAGCAGGTCACATTGACCTTTGCATCAAACAATTTGATATACAAAGAAAAGACGTCGCCACATTCATTTTTTGTTACATCTGGTACATGTTCCCAGTAGAAAATAACCAGGGCCATGGGATAAATGGGGTTTTCTTCCATGCTTCACATTTTTGGAATGAACTATATTATGTGCATGCAATCCCAAGTAGTCGAGTCCGACGAACATTCATATGGATGTTGAAGAAATATTACAGAGACACATGAGGTATTTTCGTTTCCTGCCAAAGTTTGATATAGATATTTTTTTCCCTTCTTCATCCGATGTGAAAAATTGCATTGTCCTCATTTAAGGTGATATTGTT
The DNA here is from genome assembly GCA_009831015.1 of Picea engelmannii. NCBI lineage: Eukaryota > Viridiplantae > Streptophyta > Pinopsida > Pinales > Pinaceae > Picea > Picea engelmannii. Next base: position 6,467 of record ML829354.1, on the reverse strand, counting down.
GTGTATCTGAAGGTCCCACAACATGTAGACACTACTTGTCTTTTTCTGTAGATATGTTTCATACGACAATTCTGCCAACTTACGAAGCACATTTTGTAACACAGGATTCCTAACCGTACAATGCACGGTTGTGTTTCCCATGGTTCAGATGGAAGCATTGAGGCAATGTCCATATATATATGGACATTTTTCACCGCATCGCAGACAATTAATCGTATCATCACTTATCAAAGCAGAGGCAGAAGCAGGAGAGTTGCATTTTGCACATACAGGTTCAAAGGGGGTCGAGTATGCATTGGATTCAACTAAAACACATTCAACCTAGGAACACGAGCATAGGAATTAATACATTGAGCAATATAATACACAACTACACCCCC
>ML829353.1:33886-58102 GCA_009831015.1 Picea engelmannii | reverse complement strand
GTATCTGTGTCATACAAGTGTTCGACAAATTATTCATAACCTTTAAGTTCACCAGCAACAATGTAGCGGAGAGAAGATTTTCTCTTGATCCTTCATAAAGTCGTTTATTTTCCTTTTCTAATAGAGGTTCATCATAAATACCAGTATTTTCCCCATCCTCATCCGGCTGCAAAAACAAATCTTGGATCATTTGATTTGTCCCATCATCTTCTTCCAATATGGGATCATTAACTTGATTTGTCCCATCATCTTCTTCCATGAGATCCTCATTTTCTTGGTCATGATGATGCTCATCAGCTTGTACAACATCATTTCTACTAATACTTGGTGCAATATTATGTGGAAAGTTAGAGGGAAACTCTAACTTTATAATTACAAACAATCATGCAAAATTAGTGTATACTATAACAAACATTCAAACAATATATATACATATATATAATTTTATATAAAATTGACAAAATAAAAAAAGATAATAAAAATATAGCTAATTACCATGGTACGATATTCATTTGATCCGCCATCAATGTGACCATATTTCCTACAATGTTTTGTAGTTGTTTCTATTAAAATTCTTGTGCGACATCTGAGGCAACATTTTTTACAAGGGCAATAACATCTACCATCACCCTTTTCACCCGCTTTACTTTTTTCCCCACCTCTAACAACATTATGCAACATTTTTCCACACAAAAATACCCTTTCGAAACCGTCATTGTTATAGAAAGATTGTCGCAACATCTTCAAATCGTCAAATATTTATAGGCCAATTTTAGGTCACCATCGTCGCAATTGCGATGATAGTGACCTAAAAATATTTTATTTTTTTTACAGCTATTTATTTTAGGTCATTTTCAATGGTAAAGTTTGATTAAATTTTTATGGTCAAATTTCGTCGCATAGGCGACGGAAAATGTAGGGTCGTTTCTTATGCAACAAAAATTGACCATTATAGTTCAGTCAAACTGTAGGCGTCAAGATGGCGATGAACACGGGGTAGATTTAGAAAAAAAAAATTCTCTTGCATGTTGCAACGAAAGAGTATTTTCGTCGCAAGTGGTCGTCGCAGATTTTTCAATATGTAGTAGTGATGTCTTAGCCGAGTTGGAAAAACAGGGGAAAATGTGGGATGAGTTCATTTACCAATTTCCAAACCCTCATCTTACAATCAAGACTAGCAAAAAGAATCTTGATCTAGGGACTGTTACTCCACCTAAACTCTCATGCTCAAGCTATTCCTTTACTGGACCAAAAGTCCAAGAAACTTGTTGATACCCCTGCAACCTCATTAACCAAGAAGCCTATTTCTAACCCCCCTCTAAAAAAAGTAAATACCAAGAAGCCTATTTCTAATTCATGGCATGAGGAAGTGCCATATCTTTGGTCTGGGGGGAGTTTCCTAAGCTAAAAAATGTTAATCACTGCCCATTTGTATAGAAAACCCATGAGAAGAGGAAGTAGGCTTTCTGTCAAAATTATGTCATACTATCTTTTTACAATGTCTTGGGATATTATAGCAGAATTTGTTTGTATTGGTATGCTAAATTATATATTGTTGACATCATTGTGAGTGTTATAATCTTGTTTTGCATTTTTTATGTTTATGTTATAGAACACTTTGTATACTTAACTACTCTTTGTGACAAATATAGAGCGATAAAAACTGCTAAATACTTACTACCATCTATATTACAAGCTTATGAAAAGAGGAATAGTTGTTTGAATTGTTAAATATCGATCAAAGGAAATAAAAATTCTCCTATTCACCATGACTACCAGTACAAACCAAGTCTTTTGTTAGTATCTATCAATTATGTCAGTCACCAGTGATCAAATTTACTCTTTCATGTGATTGATAGGGTTATTACATCAAACTGTTATATTTTAAAAATAAAATTTGACATCTCTTGGTTGTGAAATGGTCATTGGTGTGTCTAGGTGTCATTACTACTCCATCCACTCATCCACGGTCATAAATTTTCATCATTGTCATGCCATCATTCCTTGTCATAAATTTTCAAATGATTGTCTTGGTCAAAGTTCTATTTCAAAATTGGTTTCTGAATTAAGGAAGATGAATTTGAAAAATGTGAAAGATATTTTCTTCAATCATATACCAAGAAAAAAAAACCTCCTTCATTTTATGCACAGGTGTTATTATTTGAGAGAAATTCCCCAAATACAGTCGGTATAGGAAGGTTTTTGCACATTTGGACAACTTGACTACAAGTCAGTTTTTCAGAGGTTTGGAGAAGGAATTTGCAGTGATTAATGGTTCCATGGTGTATAATACATCATACAATTTCAAAACATACCACTTTCAGCCCAAAAATCCTCTGGGAAGGCCTCCAAAATCCCTCTGAAAGACCACACTATGTTTTTGCTGAGAGCACGCTGCGCTTCTGTAATTTTTGAGTAACCAACTTCAAGCTTGGATTATGAACAGATGGGAAATTGTTTTTGAAACATGGAGGATTTTTTTGTTCATAATATACACAAAAACAATAACCTCTCTCAATTTTTGAATATATGTTATGGTTTGGGATATATTCAATTTTCTTAGAGGCCTAGTTTTTTCAGAAAATAAAACACTCTGTTTTTTCTGTTTTAGTCATGTTTTCTTGTCATGTTTTCCTAACAACTGGAAGTGAAGTTTTGAAAACAAAGAGAGGTTTTTATCAATAACATATTATAAAATAATAGCCTCTCTCAGTTTTTTAATATGCGTTATGTTTTGGGATATATTCAATTCTCTTAGAGGCCTAGTTTTTCAGAAAATAAAACACTTTGTTTTTCCTGTTTTAGTCATGTTTTCTTGTCGTGTTTTCCTAACAGCTGGAAGTGAATTTTTGAAACCCAAGAGAGGTTTTTATAAATTACATATTCAAAAACAAAAACCTCTCTCATTTTGTACACAAGAGTTAGTGTCTTTTAGTTACAAGTGTCACTTGGATACCTATTTTTCACAAGTTTGTCAGGCCAGAATTGTTGCGCTTCTGGGAAGTCACTTTTGGAACTAATTTTGCAGAGGTAAAATTGTTGTTTTGCATGGTTTAAAGGATCAAAGGTATAATATAAATATCTAGGATTCCTCACGTGTTATCATCAAACTCCAAAAACTCCAAACCCTCCAGTTCAAACTTAGAGAGCATGAAACATCGAGTCATCATTTACGCCATGATAATGTTGTCCTACAAGCCAAGATGAATTCTCTACAGCATTTGGTTGATGATATGACTTCCACCAATAATAGTCTCTATATGAAATTGAAACATCACAAAAGGTCGGAGAAAAAATCCCTCGGGCAAGAGGGAAAAGCTTCTAAAGCTAATCCACCCTCTCCTTTGTAAGTCTAGTCATGTTGAGAAATTTCTTTTTGTTTGAAGTGGGACCTGTAAAATATTAGGTGTGGGGGTAATGTTGGGCCCCTGATATGATTGATTTAATGATGTTAATTAGATCCTTTTTGTCCAAATATGTATATGCGTTTTCCTGTTTTGAAGAGTTTTTTAAGAGATTTTGTGTCAAATCGCTATGATTCATACCAGGTATGCATGATTCATGTTTTGTGATGATTTTAAGTATAATTCAACATGTTTTTTTGATCCCAGGAAACTAATTCACGTTTTGTGTGTCATGAGGAAAAATTGCAGTTTGTTTTTACATCTGTAACTCCGTCGAGTATTCCATCTGGCACTCAGTCCGGTACTCCATCTGACACTCCGTCCGGCACTCCATCCTACACTAAAACCGTGAGCGAGTTGGCGGTTGTTATATCGGCAGCCAATGATGGGAAAATCAATGACATGGGTTTTCTTCGTGCTCCTGGCCTCCAGCTACTTAGATTCTAACAACTCAAATTGGGTTGTTATGTTGGGCGTTTATTGGCTCGCCTTGTTTCTAGAACCCATCGGCGGTTGAGACGCATTGAATGCGATTTGTTGTTTTTAGAGGAAGTCGACCCTTCCAGTGGTCGACCTCTCAAGTTGTAAATCTATAAATACCACCTCAGTCGTTAGAAAAATAGTGTTAGAGAGAAAAAGGATAGTCCAGCTCTATTTTTTCCATTTTCAGACATTTTCATAAATTCGTGTAAAACTGTTTTTTTAATTTGAAATGTTGAAATCATGTTGTTTGAGCTCGTGATTCACTGTTGAGGAGTAGCCACGACCTGCTGGGGGGCCCACCAGTGGTCTGGGTGAATATTTAGTTAGTTAGTTTGTGTATTTGATTTATGCAATTGTCATTTCTTCTATTTCCTGTACATGCATTTTTATCATCTTTTTCTTACTGTGTAATTGTTGTTCACAGCTTAATTGTTTTAGTTTTCTTTTTGCAAGTTGCTTACGAAGAATAGTTAATATGCCATGTCTTTCTAACTAAATAGGAAATAATCTTAAGCTTAAGCTTAACCCCTGTATAATTAGATGATAGCTAGAATTTCTTTTATGCTGAAATAGAGTTTAAAAACAGAGTTTAAAACAAAGTTTTTAGTTTATGATTTCCTTGACAAGGTTTCGGTGGATGGATAGTTATTAGTCTTTAGCGTTTAATTCTAGTTTGCTTATCTAATTATTACTTAGTTTTTCTTATCTAAAATTTCATTTAGTTTTCTCATTTAATTTCTTGTCATGTGCTGAAATAGTATTTAATTTATGTTTTATGAGTATTTCCTCTTTTGCAATTTGAATTATTAAAATAGAGTTAGTTTAGTTTACCTTATGCAATTTCCTTTTTAGATCTAGGTTGAAATTTTCATTCAAAGTTGATTATCAAGTTTAGTTTTGAATCTAAGTAGTATGAATTTGATTACTTAGTATAGAATGCAATTGAATTTACTAGAATAGTGTTTTTATGTTGTTGATGATTACTACATAATTGATGAGTCACATGGATACGCAGGATAGTTGATGTTGCTTCTAGAATGGCTAAGTTCTCATTGGATTGCCTAATTCACACTTTTCACTTTGCTATCGAAGTCAATATCGAGTTTATCCCTCTTGAATTATCGTTAATTGTTAAGTGCCATCATGATATTATAAGACGCCAAAGACATAACCATCAACACTACATTTGAGTTTTTTTGCTTAGAAGATAGTTTTCTTGCTTTTAGATTAGATAATCTTCTTGATTTGGTAGATTAAATAATAGTTTGCTTATCATATATTAAAGAGTAGTTGTTGATCTATTTTATTGTCATAATGCTTTCAATTTCATAGATTAAGATTTCCTATTGTAAATTAGAAGTTATTGTGAAATTTAATTTAAGAATAGAGTTCACTTGTTTCTTAGCATAATTAGTTGTTTATTGAGTAATCTTAATTATTTTACTTGTTGTAGAAGTTACCATAGGTTAGTTAGTTGTTTTCTTACTTTTTTATTTGCTTTAATAAGGTAGTTGCATACTTGTCTATTTTTGCTTTGATAGGGTAATTGCTTGTCTATTTATTTGCTTTCATAGGATAGTTGCTTATTGAATTTGAATAGGTTAATTAAAGTAGTTTGTTTCTCTTATTGTTTATTAGGTAGATAGTTTGTTTTTGCTTATTGTCATGATTCGGTTAGTTTTCTTTAATTAGGGTTTTCATCTACTTTCTTAGGACTATCCATCGATCCTTTCTTCAAAAGTTACTTAGGATAAATAATTTAAGTTTCTTTGTAGGGTTTGATCATTAACAGTCTTTTCTTGAATAGATTAGCTTTTAAATAGCCCATTTCTTTAGTTAGACTATACTACCTCTAGCCTTTCTACCTTGGCATATATATTTCTACAACTCTAATTTTACTTACCCCGGGTTGTCAATTTAATTGAGGGTTTTTTGTGTGGTTTTAGTGCATATAGAACACCCATCACTACTATTGTTTTCTTCCACACTATACCTTCGTGCACCTCAAGTGGCATGCCTGTTGTGGTCCGGTGTTGAATATCCTGGACCTTCTCTTATAATCTCTTCATAGCATCCCCAATATTCGACAATTGTTCCTCTATGGTGGCCTCGATGACCAGGGGAACTTTGGGTACTTTCTTGTATAACTTTTGGACAATGGTCTAGGTCTTCTATACCATAGAGTCTGTATCGTCCTTCTCCTTTTGGGATTTCACTGCCCTTTCTTCTGCACTCTCCTGTGTATTCAAAATTTATTCCATTCTGTCTTCAAGCTCCTTCTTTTTTCGTAGGTTCATATCATACTGCGCCTGTATATGGGAGATTTTGTCCCTCAATTGACTAAGTATCAGTATGCAGTGTCATCTCGATGCCTTATCTCTTGAACCAACTACTCTTGGAGTTCCTCTTATGGTGTTCTTATGTTGTTATGATTTTTTGTTGATTGTACCTGTCCCATCCTATTTTAACTAACTCATCCCCTCCACTATCAGAGTTTATGAGTTGTTCCATCATTTCATCTTAATTACAAAATCCTTCAAGTAATTTATCCTGCATATCGTCGATTGACTATGATTTCTGACAGCTTTCCTAAATAAATGCTTATACGACTCTTTAATGACCCGTTAGTAGGGATGATTTTAGGGGCTAAATTTCTCTCATGGGCTAATTTTCCATGGTTTTTCCAAAAAATAGATTTGCTATTTTAAAAAAGATTCACCCAAATTCTATAGGATAAAATTATTTTACCTTAAAAATCGCCAAAATTTAAAAAAACTATATAAAATCCTTAGAAATAGTAATATTTTTACAAAAATATCGCCAAACATTTATAGTTGGTATATGAAGGATTAGTAAGATTCGCCAAGGTTTCTACATTTTAAAATAATTTTCCATCCTTAAAATCATCCCTGCCCATTGCCAACCGTCCAGTTGTATTTTCCCTACGTGACTGTATTTAACGCTATCTTCATGCCAACCTGCATATTAATTTCTTGCTCGTCACAGGAAGGCCTTTCCATATATTCTCATTGAAATTAACGCAGTGTTCACTTCATTTAAGATGATCAGTTCAATTGTGCAAGTTTTGATACCTTGGGATCTTGATTACTCTTTTTTTGTCTCCTATCACTACCCTTTTATTGTTTTTCCTTTTTCTACTTTTTATTTCATTTTTCTTTCTTTTCTTGTTACTATGGTACATCTACTATAACACAATGGTTTATGCATTGTATAGGTCACTGCGCAGAAGATCAATTATCTCTATAGAGATTCAACCGACTTCCATTAACCATTATGTCCAAGATATTTCCATCAAAGGTTCCCAATCGTGCAACACCTTAATGGCTAAGTAAGATGCACAGACATCCAAACCTAGTGACTACATTCTCAAATAGAAACCACGCATCATTTTATGTCATGAAATCAACAATTGGTGTTGCTTCTTCCCAGCTGGTTAAATACTCGGTCATAGTAATGATGTATCTTGCTCCTGATCTCCTTGATTGTGGGTTGATGGGACCCACAAAATAAATATCCCACTTATCGAATGTTGGCAACGTAACTTGTGTATTTAATGGAATTTCATCATGTCGAGATGGTTTACCCACTCTTTGGAATATGTTTCAGGATTGAGAATACTCCTTCATGTCCTTGATAATGTAGGCCACCAAAGCTTTATGCATAAAATCTTCCTTGTCATTGCTTTTCCTGCGTAATTTCCTCCAACAATCTCATCATCTGCTTCCTCCAATATGGTTGTTCTTTCATGTTCCAGTATAGAACCCCTCAAGATTCCATATGCCCATAACTTGTATAAGTTCCCTGCAATTAGTTGATAGTATATTTCCTTGACTACCAATTGTTTCTTATGTGCCACCATCATGTCAAAGGGAGCCTTACATGTATGTAGAAACTCCACAATGTCCATGAAATAATCATCCACCATCCTAATGGTGAATAATTGTGCATCTGAGAAATTATCATCTAAATTACCTACATCCCCTCCTATCAAGATCCGTGAGATATGATCTGGTCCTGCATTGAGCTTCTCGGGTTTGACGATGAACTCAAAATCATATTCCTAAAATAGTAACAACCAGATTCATATTTTTCCTCCTAAGATAGGCTTATTGACTAAGTATTTGAATGCAAAATGGTCAGTGTACATCTTGAAGTGAGACCCAAGTAGGTAATGTATATAATTTTAGAGTGCATCGACCATGGATAGGCCTTCTCGTTCTGTTGTGGTATAATTTTTTTCATATATAGACAGTTTCCTACTCGCGAACACAATTAGATGATCAATTTCTCCTTCTCCGGGTTATGAGAGCATTGCACCCAATTCATTAGATGATTCATCGACATGGACATGGAACTCTTTATACCAATATAGGAAGACCAAAATGGGTATAGTGACCCATATCTATTTCAGTGTGTCCATCCCCTTCTGACAATCCTCATTCCATTGGAAATTGACTTCTTTCTTCACCAGTTTTTCCATGGGTGTTGTAATCTACAGGTAGCCTTTAAGAAAATTCTTGTAATAACATGTACGTCCCAAAGTTTCTCTTAGCTATCTAATTGAGGTTGGTGGATCTAATTCCAGAATAATGATGATCTTGTCTGGGTCAACCAATAGGCCTTTCTTGCATACTATATATCCCAGTAGAATTCCAAATGGTGCCAGAAAGATGCATTTCTTTAAGTTCAAAAAAAATTGACACTGTATGCATCGATCTAACATGAGACGAAGAACTTTGATATGATCCTATAGTGGATTGAATACCATCCAATCATCTAAGTACACTTCCAAAAAATAATGGATGAACTCTTTGAATGCGGCCACAACCACTCTAGAAAAAACTAGAGGGGCATTCTTTAATCCAAATGGCATCACCGTGTATTGATAACTTCCCCATTTTGTCGCAAATGTGGTTTTATGTCTTTCCTCTTGCATGCTTTTTATTTGATGGTACCTATAGAATCCATCAATAAATGAATACACTTCTTGACCTCCTATGTTTTATAGTACTTCATCAGTGAGTGGTGTTGGGAATGGGTCATGTAAGCATGCGTCATTCAACTTCCTTAAGTCGACGCAGATTCTAATCTCTCTGGTATTTTTGTCTGACACCACCATAGGGATAATCCATTCATATTCTTCAACTGGTTCAATGATTGTAGTGTTGATCATTCTATCAAGTTTAGCCTTAAGCTTCTCCTTATACCTTGGGTTCAACATTTACGATCTCTATCATATTGGATTAGCTCCAGATTTTAGTGTAACCTTCATCTCCCCTAAGTCACTTGATATCCCCTTCATCTCTAAGAATGTAGTGGGAAATAAGTTATGATATTCTCGTAATAATTCTACTACCTTCTCAATCGTCTCACCATTCCAATAGTCTCCTATGTGAACAAACTTAGGATTCTTCGTTGTCCCAATGTTGACTTGATTTGTCTTTATTGGTTGTGTGTATGTGGTGGATACCATTTATGGCCCTTCTATTGCATGTTTTCCTTCTGTCTCTGGTACCTAGAAATTCTTGGGTCCCCTTCATCGTATTCCTCCTCCGTGACATTATATCATTCCAATGGATTATGGACCATTAATTTAGTTGTGTGCACACTGCCTAGGGGTTCTTCTTCCACCAATTCTACCTTTGAGAAGATCTTTGTTTGAATGGAATGTAGGGATCCCTGTATGGAGGGAGATTCATGTTCAAATGTTAATGTGACTTTGAATATCTATACCAATCCTTCCCATGTTGTTGTCTCTCTGCGCGTCTCCAATTCTGAATACCAATTCCTTGAGATTGTATCCAACGTGTGTACGAATCGGTGTGTCCATTCTATTTCTAATACTGAGCGCCATAAATCCCTACATTTTTCCACGTGATCCATCGAGTTAGTTTCTCTTGTGTATTTATGTGCACTCACTTTTGCTTCAAGTCCAAATCATATCTACACGAGTCTAATTCACTATGCCCAATCCTTAATGCTCTTTTTGCACGTGGTCCACCATCTAGCTGGATTTGATTTTAAGATGACATCTAGTTCTAACAACCTCTTTTGTTCAGGTACATGTACTTAAAATTATTTTATAAACATATTAATATTATTTATTCCATCGTACCTAGGTGGTTCATATAGTTATGTGCCAATCTAGTGCAAAGATCAGTTTATACCGGCACATATTCTAGTTTATACTTCATGCATTCTTTGCTACAAATTCTCTAGACCATCTTTTGAATCTGATGCACATGAACTAAAACTTCTCCAAATAAGCACACCATCGGTTGTTGTATTCATATAATCCTTCATTCACATAGTCAGATTATATAAATTGTCCATGTCATTTTCTCTTACCGAATTTGTATATCTCTTCACTTCTGATGGGTCCAAGGGTATAGTAACCTTTAGATCCCCGACCTTGAAGATCATCTCCCTTATTTTCAAGTTAATAATTTTCTGGTTATCAACCACCCATTCCAGTCCCATTAAAGTTGGATAAGGTTAACTATCATCTACAATATCAATCACTTCAAAATACTCCATGTTGTGCACCCATCTATGTTTACAGGTACCCCCATTAGTCACCCTATCGGGACTATCTTACAATGATTCACGAGCCTTAACTAGACATGGGAAAATATTAATTCAAGTTCACCCATCATCTCCCATGTCTTGTTAGGTAGTACATTCACATCTGATCCTAAGTCTAGGATAACATTATCCACATCGTATTCCCCAATCCATGCATTAAACTTGAATTCCCCATTGGTTCTCTTCCTACGTAGTACTTGGCTTACCATTTGTTGTGTGATAGGGGTGTCCCTTCCTTTTTCACAATGATCAATCATTTTGTATAAAATATTAAGCATAGTTCTATATCTCATAATTTCTACACAACTTTTTAAGAATTTGGTTAGTGTACTTACTTGCACACTTGAATTTTCAGGTACCACTGGGTCTTCTAGACGAGGTAGCGATGATGTGGATGCTTCCCCATGTGATTCAAGTGTTTCCTTTCGTGTGCTATGGTATGTATCTTTTTCCTACTGTGGATTGAATGCTGGCATAGGCCTTGTTGACTTCCTTACCCACTGCTCTTTTTTATTTCCTTGAGTTTCCATATCAGCGCTTGTCCAAGATCCTCCACGTGTAACAAATATGATTTTTGTTCCTTCACTGCATTTTTCCATTGATATCATTTGCACATTCCAATTTTGATGAGAATTTTTATTTGGGTTACCTCTAGCTTGCCATTTTGAAACTAGTTGGGGATATTCCTCTGTTGCGTGATCCATTGCTCTACAATATGTGGACGTGGTACACGGGTTTTGGAAATATTGGGCCAAGTGTCTTGGTTCATTACAGTTATAACAGATAATCGGTCCTCATCCTCCTCGACCAAAATTCCCTCTACCTCAGCCTCTGTAAAAATTTACTTTGTTCCCCTAATTGAAACCTCTCCAAGTGTTATACTTCACACCACTCCCATACGTGCTATTATTCCCATCCTGGATCCTGTATATATTTAATGTGTGCTCCCTTAGTAGGTTGAACGCATGACAGTCCTTTTCTTTATGTCTTACAGATTTTCAAAAATTACAAAATAAGTTATTTGGAGTACTCTAATATTTCTGGAGTAATGGACACTCAGTGGGATGATGTCCCCATTTCTTACAGATCTCACAGTATCCTCCCCCAAGTAGTGGATTCGGTGCTCCTACTCCCAGTACTACACGAATGTTGGGAATTCATCCTTGTGGTTTCCCTTTGTCCTTCACTTGGTACACCAAATTTTTTCTCGTTTTTCCCTTTGTTTGGTAAGATAAACTAGCTAAATTATTAATGAAACAAACTGCGTTTGAACTTGTGACATTCCCCCAATGTCTTCTTCCAATGATGACTCTAATTTCATTGCGATTTCCAGTGCCTCGGGCTGTGACACAACCTTCTATTGAATTAGTGGTCTACAAATGTGGGGTAGTAATCCTACAATGAACCATTCTTAATACTATTGATCTAGAATCTACAAATTCAGTCTCCCAATTACATCCTTAAATAATTGATCAAAATCCCATACTAACTCTATTTCCACCTGTTTTATCTCCTACAATTCAGTAATATACTATGATTCTAACTTCGTATTTTTGAACTACTTTAATAACACTTTCTTTATTTATTCCAAATTCCTATCATGTTCGGTAGTTGTAATACCATGTAACTTCATATACCATACTAGCACGCGACCTATAAATGTTGTCGCTAACTATGCAATATTCATTGCTTCATTCGGTATGTTTTTAGTGGCCCAAAATGTATCACAGACAAACAAGTGTTGTTCTGGTTCCTCTAACCCTACTCCCTTGAATTCAGGAATTCTAAAAGTAATATATATCCCCACCATGTTGGTCTGTGTATTCCCTCCTCTTAGTGATGTTGGTACACTTTGATTTTGACTCTGTGCACTACTCCCACTATTTTGACTGGTGTTGTTCTATCCTCCTTGTTTAACTATGAAGGATTTTGAGAAGTATTCACATGTTATTTATGATTGTGGTGACCCACATGGGGTTGTGGGTTCAACACAGGATCATGTCTGAGTAGGACTTACTATCTCTTATATTATTGGAATGGACTAGAACCCCTCTTTTCCACCTCCTATATATGGTATCTCTACGATTCATACTTGTGCGTAAGGTTCCCATACTTCTGGCTCACTATGAAACTCTTCTCTCCCAGCCCTAGTGTTTTTCCTTTTATACCTCCTTCATCCACACAACTCTCTAATTTCGTAGTCTTCCTCTAGTGTACTACCTTCTTGCATCCTCGGTCCCTTCCTTCCTCTTTCATGGCTTCGTCCCCTTTCTTGGGCGATCCTTTTATTATCATCCAACTCCCCTATGTGCACAAATCATGTTTAGTAGTTAGACTTCATTATCATCACATTATTTTCACATAATAGCATCTTTATCCACATATTCAATGATTTCAACAACCTCGCACGTGGGCCTTTGAAAATATTTTTTTCTACAACATCGTATGCCTGCATGAAATCTACTATAAATTCTGTAGCATAACCCCCTAGTATACTATCCAAAAAAAATTCAATTGCTCGAGTATTTGGGTTACTTACCAAATTTAGTTTCCTTACCAGTTTCGTAGTCCAATTCTTCAGTGCTATAACACTAAACCTTCATGTCTTCTCTACTGACCTTTCTAGCCACCCAGTCAAAATGTTTGAGAATTTTCCAAAGAAAATTTATTGTTGATTGGTGAACACATACTTTTCCATCCATTGGTCATCACTCATCTGAGGATTCCCATTATCTTATCGTGTGAAGTCCCATTCTTTTTTTTCCAACGATTCTATGATTTCTTTCTTAGTCATCCTCCAAAACCCTCCCTTAGTCGCAAATTCTCGTTCCCAACAACGGAACCATTTGTTGGATACATCTTGTCTGTGTAGGGGTTATCAGACCCAGGGTTCGGGTTGACCATGACCAAAAAACCCCTCAAGATATCGACCCTTTTGGCATCATCTTCTTTCCCATATGAAGTCTCACTGGAGGTATCTATTGGGGCTGGAAGAACCAAGTTGTTGCAACAGTAAGGGAAAGGGAGGTTGTTGCATGAATCATTCTTCCTGATATTAAATTTTATATGTTCTTTATTATTACCTAAACTATCACAACCATACATGAAAATTACAACCTAACCAATCCATATACTAAATTCCTTCTGCAAATTATATCATCATTCATGAACACATAAAGACAAGTAGGAACACAAGACACAATATCTTCTCTAAAATCCTTCTTTATTCATCTTCTTTCTTACTAACTAACTATTACATTCAAGATGCTTCCATAACCTCAATTCTCTTTCATGCACACCTCCTCACACTTACATACGCATACATCTATCTCTCTATATCTTTATCTCTCAATCTCGTTACATATTTATACCCAAAAATATTGTTTTTCAAGTTCTATTCTTATCTATTCCAAAACAACCCATTACAATCCATGGCATAGCCATATTCACTTAACTGCCTATTTTCCTTCTTCTACTTCTTGTTCTTTATATATCTTTTTTTTTTGTCCTTCTATTTATGGAAAGTCACACTATCGTCGTTTGTGCTTCATTTTCTCACTCGCTTTCTTTTTCCTTTTTGTAATTGCATTGTATTTATCCTTCTCGTCCTTCTGCACCCTTTCTATCTTCATCACAAATCCTTCCTTTTGCATGATTCCTTCCTTCTACACGTTTACTTCCTTCTACATGATTCCTTCGTTCTGTGTGAATCCTTCCTTCTACGTACTTTCTTCGTACTTAGATTTTTCTCAAAATTATATCCAAAACTGTTTGTCCAAAACTAGTCTATGAATTTCATTATTTTTCTGGGTTGCACCCAATCCTCAAATATTCATAGGTATCATAATCATGTTTTAATACTTTTGGAGGACTTTCCAGCTCTAAGCGTCCAAGAATAGTTCTTTCTTTGTCTTCCTTTACTTCTTATTCAATTTTTTCCATTTCCAAGTGTATGTATGACTTTCTTCCTTGTGATAGGTCTATACCATTGTCACCACCATATGTTTGGATGTCCCCTTCCACATCTCCATCGTGTAAATCATCAATTGATTACTTATAGGAAATTAATTCATACCTTATGACTTTCTTCTTTTGATTTGGAAAATTTTGTATCTTACTACCAAGTTGTTCTACCTTATTGAAATCAATCACTTCCCCACATATCCCAATTGGAATTGGAAAACACATTTTTTTTTAATTTTTTCCCCTCACTCCTTTGTTGTAATAATTCCCCATTCCATAAAATTGAGCATTAGAGGAGTAGGGATTGTTAACATGAGAAAATTACACTTACCCAACAATTAGAGATATTTTTTACATCTGTCCTAAGGACTTGTATAACCTAATATCCTCCACCTTACGAGTGTTAATATCCCTAGTAGGAGAATATTCCCCACTATACTCCTATAGACCCTCCTCAAACTTTTACTTATTTATCTCAAGTTTCCTGCTAGAGCCCATGAAAGACGCTTTTCTAGTTTGAGCCTAATGAGAGCACTAGTGTGTCTCTTTTCATTACTTATCATTATTGGTCTTATTACCATATGGACTAGCATCATTTCCTCCAGCCATTGTGGGTGTCAAATAGTCATAACCTTGGATCATTTTACCCTTGAGTGTAATCCTTCTTCCATTATTTAAAGAGAAAACTATTTCATATGATAGTATTAACAACATTAGTGGCATAAAAAAGGGACATTTTGATAATCTACACATTGAATAACATTCCATTTTCCATATGTTATTTTCATAGAATATGGTAACCCCCTTATTAAGTCCATTTCAACAAAATTTTACTACTATTCTATCTGATTTGGAGCAATGGTTTGGATAGATATATATAAATATCCCTAGAGTGTTTCCTTTGTCCAACAATTTTTGGTCCTTCCTAAGTTTGAATGGCAACCTTGGAAATATTAAACCACATAGATTGATAAGTATATGCCTCCTTATTTAGATTGAACCTTCGTTCCCAAATTTTTAGTGATAGATGAGAGTTGTTCCAAAACCAATGATGATCCTTGAGTACCTATTTCTCCTCCTATGAAATGAAAATTGTATCTAGTGTTTGGATAAAATGTGGAAAAATAGGACATGTACGACTTAATAATTGAAATTTTTCCACCTAGAGACCCAAGGGAACTTAAGAAATAAATAACGCATAAAATTTTCCCACCAAAGATAATATTTGATAATGATTGATATCATCTAGTGAGACTTCGTTGCTAATGATTAATCTCATCCTCTCCTTGCTCTTCTTCACCACCTAGGATTACCTTTTTTGTTGCATGTTCTCCTTCAACTTATTTTCTAGTTTCTCTTTTACTTTGGGATTTGACTCATAATACAATCTTATAACTAAGGGATCACCATAGAAATATTTTACTATGAGTTTCAAAATCTATAAGTCCTTTGATGGCTACAATCCCATTACAACTATGAGATGAAGAAGCCTGAGAAAATGATCAATTGCCAATGATGTTTGTGTTAAACCCTAAACAATTAGGATATTGGTTGTGGATCTAGATTATCTTCTTGATTCATATGAAGGTAATCCTACCCACCTTATTCTCGGGGTCTATGTGTGACTTACCCCCTGTCTAGGGGGCATGGTGGTCATTGCGCCCCCGAATAAAATTTTTGAAAAATTCCCTTGTAAAATATTGTAATTTCATAGTCAATCTGGACCGTTCATTATAAGTTCACAGATCTAATGTTAGAAGTTGCTTTATGGTTTTCACCCAAGAAGAAAATTCGTTTTTGTATGAGGCAATTGTATTGTGGTTGTGTATCATAGAGAATATTGTATTCTAAGAGAGGATACTGTGAGAAAAGGAAGTTAAAGTTACATTGGGTGTGTTGTAGGTTGTATCCCTTAATTTGTTGGATAATAATAAAGGAAGGACTAACAATTTCCTTGTGGACGTATCCCATATTCGGTGAACCATGCATATCTATGTCTTTGTTTCTATTATTCTCTTCTATGTTTTATTTCTGCATTATTTTATTGCTTTGCAATCTAATTCCTAACAAATGGTATAAGATACAAAGGATTATTTTGCTAGTAAAACATGCAGGAAAGGAGGGTTCCTAGTTCAAGTGGGAGAAATAGAATAAGAAGGAAATTTTAGGGTCCAAAAACTTAATGGACAAAACTACCATCCATGGAAGTTTCAAATGGAAGACTATCTATATTAGAAGGATCTATTCCTACCATTGGGTAGACTAACAAAGAAGCCGATGACCATGAAATACAAAGAATGGGAGGTTCTTGACAGAAAAGCACTGGGAACAATACGGTTGTTATTGGTTGCATCGGTGACTTTCAAAACTTTGAAAGAAAGTAAAACATAGGGTTTTATTGTTAGGGACCTAACCCCTCACGTAGGTAGAATAATATATTTTGGTGTAATAAAGGTCAATATTAATAAGGCCTAGCAATAAGGAAGAATAAGTCCAATGTAAGAATACCTAATAGAAGCTTCCACTTCTAGAAGGATCTTCCTCTAGATGGTTCTTTTGATAGACATATTTTGTATAAATAGGAGTCGAGGGTATAAGAACTTTTGTCTTGGATATTATTGTAATAGAGCTCTGCTCTGCTGGAGGTTGCTCCCTCGAAGAGGCAAGTGAACATTGCTCTCAGTAATCAAAGTGTTCTTTCTGGTGTTATTCTGGTATCATTTGGTATTATTGTGGTGTTGTTCTGGTTATATTGTTGTTCATCTGCCATTTCTAGCTATTTATTTTTGTTCTCCATACTTTTTATATCTAGAATATTACAAGTGGTATAAGAGTACTTTCCTCAGCAGAAAATTGTCAGTTAATTTTTTTCAAGGTAGAGACGTATTCTGACGTCTTTAAGCTACATATATTTGTCTTTACATGCATAAACCCATGGTCAGGGATTCATACACGCAGGAAATAAAAGTGGTACTTAAGCACACATTTGTTGACCACACTTGTAACCCATGTTGGTACCCCTTTGAGTGGTAGCGCATCAGACAACACATGTATATGGACCGGCCTATATTTCCTGAAGCCCTCCATAGATAAACCAATTGGTCACCTGACTTCTATAGTGTCACCGAGAACAACACTCGGGAAGATATTATCTAGTACTTGGGTAGTCGGGTAGTACCACTAAGGGCATAGTCTAGCCTCCTTAGTTAGTTCCCTGAGACATTGGGCCGAGTACTACAGTTGGAACCCGCATGTATATCAGAGAGCTATAGCACAGGGCAAACCCTTTTCTGTAGAACCCTTGAATACCTAACCTTTGGGGATGGAAAAAAAAAAAAGAACAGATAAGTTCTTTTTTCCGTACAACTGTATCTATTGCATTCGAGTTGCCAAACTACTACACATTTCTTCTTGATTAAAAATTTTGGCATTTCATCACTGCAATATTCTTTAGATCATAGTATAACTCCATAGGTGTTTAAAAAAAAAAAAAACTGGACCTTGTTAGCACCATTATTTGAGACTTATTCCATTGGATTTCTCTCTTCTCCCTTATCACATTCATACCTATCATTTTTCATCAAATGTTTTGACCCCACACACCCCTTTTTGGTTCCCTCGTCATCATGGCGCATACCCATAGCCAATACTTGGAAGCTCACTTCAATACCTTGCACTCTAATTTCATAGAGACCCAACAAGAAGTGACACAGATTAGTGCCAATATTTCCACCATCAATAAAAACATGCATTCCTCCATCATCACCTCAATAGAGGAACTCAAAGAAGACCTCAAACAAGACATTTCTACCCAAATTGAATCTATCACTACGATGATCAGCACCAAGCTGCATATCCCTACAGATCCGTAAGGTGAAACTTCCTCTCATTCCCATAATTTTCAGCCCCATCACTTTCAGCATGACCTACGCCTTTCACGTGTGGATGTGACCAAATTTGATGGCTCAGATCCCACTGGTTGGGTAACTCAAATGGAACATTATTTCTCTTTGTATGACATTATGGATGAGTTGTCCAAACTTCAGTATGGTGTTCTCCATCTAGATCAAGAACGTTTTCAATGGTGGCAATGGAGAAAAAATACCCTCCAAGGGTATGTTTCTTGGACACACTTTGTGGAAGAGCTTTATGAATTCTTTGACACTGACACCAGCCATTTAGGCCGTTTGAAAAATTTGAAACAATCTAGCACAGTGGAAGACTTTATAGCTTCTTTTGAGCGACTGGATTTTTGTACAGAGGGAATGTCTGATGCTTTTTTCCGAGAATGTTTTATCAGTGACCTCAAGGATGTGATTCATGCCCATGTCCTCATGGCTCAGCCTCAGAGTTGGGTGGAGTCTACTAAAAGATATAAGGAAGAAAAACAGGTTGTCTCTTCTCAAAATTGGAAACCCTCCTTTATTCCTCGCACTAAACCAGTAAATCCCACTCCTCCTTCTACTCCACTAAAGATCCAAAAATTGAACAAGGCCAAAATGGTTGAACTCCAACTCAAAGGCCTTTGTTATAATTGTGATGACAAATATTTTCTGGGACACAAGTGTAAGGAACAAAATATTTTTATGGCCACCTCGGAGGATATTTCAGAAGAGGATGTTGAGGCTCCCCTTGTGTTTGTGTCACCTGAACCCACTGACATAACCCCTCCCTCAGACCCTCCCGAAGTACAACCAGTCATTTCCCTAAATCATCTCATTGGCTTCTATGCTCCCCAAACCCTCAAGCTAATTGGTTACATCAAGCATAGAAAGGTCATCATTCTTGTTGATAGTGGAAGCACCCATAATTTTATTCATCACCGCATTGCCCAAGAAACTAATTGCTATATCTATGCAGTCAATAATTTCCAAATCATGATTACCAATGGTGGGTCCATGAAATGTGGAGGGCATTGTGAAAATGTGCATCTCCAAATTGGTGACTACCACCTAAAATCTCATATGTTTTCTATCGACATGGGCGATTGTGACATTATGTTGGGTGCAGAATGTCTAAGGACTTTGGGTCCCATTATCATGTATTTTAAGGAATTAACCATGAAATTTGACTAGGAGGGAAAAAAATATAAGTTCCAAGGCATCATCGTCGATTCCCCAAAGATCATTAGTTCCCGTCGTAAGGAAAATCTGCTCAAAAAGGTCATTCTGGCGTTATTTCCCAACTCCATGCCATACAAGTAATTGAGACACCCTTTGTGTCGCAGGACCTCCAATCCATCTTCTCTAAACATCAAGTGGTTTTTTCCACTCCCTAAGGACTCCCTCCTTCCCATGGTGTTCATGATCATTCCATTCCCTTTGTCCCAAGAATCCTTCCTCCCAATATCCGTCCCTATCGTCACCCCTTTTCCCCAAAAAATGAAATTGAGAAAATGGTTCAAGAACTGCTCAACACTGGTGGTATCCTCCCTAGTACGATCCCCTACTCTTCTCCTATGGTCATGGTCCTTAAGAAAGAAGGTTCTTGTAATGTACCTCAAATTCACCATAAAAAATAAAAATAAAATCTATGACCTAATCCAATTTCGTTTAAGCTTAGAATTTAAGAGAAGGTAAGATTCATTTATGTCCATAATGTCATTTCTATGCCAGTCTAGTTTACTTTGAACATAAAAGCTTATGAGGGTACATTTTTTCCATAATTCTATCACTTCCCTTGACTCTCAAACTACTCCAACATACTTATGTATAAAGGCAATGTCTAAACTCAGGTCAAAGGAACCTTTGATGTTCAGAGAGATAAAGCTCAGAAGGGATAACACCTTCGAAGTATTCAGAGGGAGGCAGAGATCGAAATCATCTCGTAGAGGTCAAGTTCAGGTGGAGAATGCTAAGTCATTTTGGCCAGAGATCCTTGAGCGGAGTGAACGAACGGTGAGATTTCTTCGTGGGGAAGTACCAAAATCCTGCGAACCGTTGGATCTCGTAGACCTGTGGGAAGGTTAGGACTGATCGTCTTTTAGCATCCAGAATCTCAGGAGGAGTAGCAACCGTTGGATGAGAAGCAACATGAGTCATTGATCTCACGCTTGAATTTCATCATTTCGGAGTTCGGCGTTTGGAGAAGCAAGGGATTTTGGAGTCGATGTATCGCGAACTTCCAGTTTGCGAAATCCCGAAAGAATCGGGATTGTTGATTTCAAACGAAAAGGACAAAAATCGTTAAGCTCCTTTTTGGCAATTCAGGTCCCAGGAGTTCGAAGGGCCCAGAAATATTGTAGCTGAAATCGCGAAATCCCGAATCATGAAACCCCAAAATGTGAAATGGAAAAAACCCATTCAGCCCCTTTTCGACATTTCGGGTCCTGGGAGTTCGAAGGGCCCAGAAATTTTGCAACCACAGTCGCAAAATCCCAAATCGTGAAACCCCAAAACCCCGAACCCCGAAACCCCGAAGTACTATATGTACAGGCTTCTTCCAATTCAATTATTCAAGGATAGATCTGCTAGAAATTTAATTACAGAAGTAAACATATGCCTATAAATAGATCGGTACCTTTCAAGCTCATCTATACATAGAAAATCCTACCTAGAATTTTGATTTCAGAGTTAAAAAAAAACTCTTGTAGGTGGATCTTGTTCTTTCAAGTTCATATGTAGATAGTTTTATCTAGAGTTTTGTTTAAGGAGGAATCATTCCCAAAATTTAGTCTTTGAACATAAACTTCTTACAACAAACTGATGTCATCCATGGAAATTATTTCAACTGAGCACAATTAGATGCATAAAATCAGATACACGAATCATTCAAGCAAAGACTGAGCATATTTTAAAAGAAGGTAAAATAACAAGTTTCCATTTCGGCATTCGAGATTTTCTTATTACATATGCAGGGAGTTCCTTTGCTTTACTAAATCCTGAAATCTCGAACCCCGAAACCCCAAAATATTGGGCCCACCGTCCCTTCGAATTCCGTGATTCGACACTTTTTGTTTGATTTAGTTTATGCATCAGGTGTTCAAAAACCCCAAAATCCCGAAATGTGGGGCCCACAGTCCCTTCGCATTTCGTGATTTGGCACTTCGTATTTTTTTGTGTTCGGCGTTTGTAATCACCGAACCCCGATTGACTTTGGATTTTCACACCATTTTATTCTCTAAGGTTTAAGAAATTAAACAAACATTTTCGGTAAAGGTTCTAATTAAACATCTCCAAACCCTTATGCTTACGGAGCTCTCCATCCTTTCATTTCCATGATGTTCAACTATGACTAGTTAGGCTATTCTTTTCATTATTTCATTTCCAGAAAATGCATTTATGATTAATTAGACTACTTGTCTTCCATTATGTTTCGCACCTGTTGAATATACCTATACCAAGCATTTAAAATGAGTCATGTAATTTGTATGGTTATCTATACAAATATATATTTATATATATATGCACACATAGCTATTTCCTTTTGTGTAATCATTCCAACAGTAATTTAATTCGATAGAACAAATCGCCCAGAATTAAGAGATAATCCACAGGGAGATGCCTGTACACATAGGTATGTAAAAGTTTTAAACCCCATAATTACTTCCGGGATAGCATCTGCACAAATCTTATATCAAAAGATAAAATAACCAGATATACATACGAGACATTGATCTGGTGATGATCTCTAGTATAATATAATGAAATAGTATTCTATTTAACATAGCTATGCTTTCTAATAAATTACCAAATCTCAATTTCCTTCCGGTAAAGACACTAAAATAGTTTTTCCTCGATAGCTAACAATTCAAACTCTAGGGGTTTACCCTACATTTCATTTCATTCCTTCAGAATTAAATAAAACAAAGTACCCATTCATTCTTAGGCAAATGCAATTCGATCAGTCAATAATTCATCATGACATGCAAACAGAGAAGGAAAGGTTTACATATTTGGAATAGTTCACGGAATGACAAAGGGAACAACCACGTTCCTCCCAACCGTAGAATAGGGAATCCAAAGTCACTTGCTCGATTCACCCCCTAGCTTGACCATGAATCTATGAAGGTGAACTTGGAAACTCCTCCTCAGCATTGTCCTTCAATTCCAACAGTTATCCTCTTGCCTCACACTTACTCATCAGTGCTCATAATAGCAAGGAAAATCCATTTCAACGGTCTCCTCCTCCCTCACACTCAATCCGCAGTGTTCATAACAGCAAGGAGAGCTCAAAATCTTTCCCCAGCATACTTGGCAGTGTCCTGCCTCCTCGCATATGCTATATATCAATTTTGCCCAGGTCTTTTTCCCTCCCTTGGGGGGATTTTCACAGCTTTCTAAACCCCTGATTTTCAGGGGCTGCCTGATCATGGGATCAAATTTTGCTCAATTTTCAAAGTTCTTGGAATGTGACGAAAATAGTGTCATTGTGTCTATCTCGTCTTCCTGATTCTGGCGGTATATTTACTTTCTCAAACGGAGTCCGTATGGAGAAGATATCGCGATCTGTTCGCCAAGGCAAACAGGCAAAATTTTTGGATGTTGACTATACCTGTCTGTACAGTCCGTACAATCTATACGGTGACGTGGCAGGACCGTACAGGTAGTACGGAGGTGACGTGGCAGCTGCTGGTTGGTCGATCGTTGGCGAGTACGGTGTTGACATGTGTCATAAGTGGCCAATAAAGTGCGGACACATGGCCCAATCCATTGGCGCCACGTGTCCCTATATGAATGGTTAATGATTGTTGTGTAAAATATATGGTGGGAGTCTGCGGGGTTCGACCCCCGGACCTCCCCAATACCTAACGACTTCACACGACAGCCCGGCCATTGGGCCACAAATTAGTTCTTATTTGATATGTGGTTGCAATTTGATTTGAATCCGGTCATTGTATTATATGGAAGGGGGGCGGGCCAGGGCTTAGCCCCGACCCGTGGTTCCATTGTAAACATATGTGACCATGCCATGGTGCTAAACCCAAAAGCCCGCACAATGTTTAAACACATATTTGTATGTGCGAGAAAAGCCCGCGGTCCTTTGATACGCATGTGGCCATGTGTTATACGCACGGTTGTAACGGTTGGCGCGTATAGCCTTTGGTCACGGGACTTTGCATATGTTTTCCCATGTGACCCTAATCCGGAGCGCAGAAGTGGTTACAACGGATTTGTGACAGTTAAGCACTTTTGCTAAGAGCGCGGTCTTATGGCCATCCATATGCCCAAGTGCCGAGGCAGTTAGGGGCTGGCGTGCCCTTAACCGTTCTACGGTTTGCACCATTGGCGCGGTTGCACCCGGTGCTGGGTTTTTGCGCTTAAAAGAGCATGTGAGCCAGGGTCAATCAAGGAGGGTGCGAATTGTAGAACCAGGGACAGCAAGCTTGGAGAAGGAGACTTCCAGGAGGCCTATCTTTCTCATTTTTCGACCGTTTCAGGTGCCGAAAGAGCCCAGATAGGGGTTTTGGGACGCTGGGAATCCATTGGAGAAGTCGGTTTGTCAATTTGAGCATTGTAAGACATGTTTTTGAGCAATTTTTTTTGAGCAATTAATAATAACAATCCATTGGAAGCTGGACCAGGAGATGTAGCCCATAAGAGGGGTGAACTCCTTTATCAATTGTTGTGCACATGTGTTTATGTTCAATGTTTATGTTGTTGTATATGAATATTTTTCATAAGTAATCCTTAATTTATGTGTTGCAAATTGATCCTGTTGCTTTAAACACATAACATTTCACTTGCAATAATTATTCAAGTTTTTCAAGTCTTCTTCAATTTTAGATCAAGTTGGTATCAGAACACTGGTTTTGAAGACT
>ML829353.1:15096-30429 GCA_009831015.1 Picea engelmannii | reverse complement strand
AGGTAACAGCAGAACAAACGGCACAGTTGTTCTTTCAAAATGTTTGGGTGCATTTTGGTTTGCCCAAGTCCATCATTTCTGATCGGGATTCTCGATTTGTTGGAATTTTTTGGTCGAGTTTGTGGGCACTCATGGACACCAAGCTTAAGAAGAGAACATCTTTTCATCCACAGACAGATGGTCAGACAGAGGTGGTGAATCGTATAGCGGTACATCTTCTTCATGCTTATTGCAGTAAGCATCCTAAGCTTTGGGATGAATATTTACACTACGTTCAGCATGCGTACAATTGAGCTAAGCACTCTTCGACGCAAACGTCGCCATTTGAGACATGTTTTGGCTATTTTCCCAAGTCGCATTTAGATTTCATCTTTGGGAAAGATATTTTTGTTGATGGGCAATATGATATTGATCGGGTAGAGAAGTTCATTGAACAAGTTCAGTCGATACATCAGGTGGTGCAAGAGCAGTTGGAAAAGAGTCAGCCCAAGTACAAAGCAAGACATGACAAGCATCGTGTTGATCACAGTTTTGAAGTCGGTGATGAAGTGTGGCTTTACATCAGCAAGGAGAGGATTAAAGGAGAAGGTAAAAAGTTGAAACCAATTCGATATGGTCCCTTCAAGATTGTCGACAAGATTGGTAATAATGCTTTTCGTTTAGATTTGCCTCCATATATGCAGATGTATGCAGTTGTTAATGTTGAGAATTTGAAGTTGTATGAGCCTCCATTGATTGATGATCAAGGAGGGAATGTTCAGATTCCTTCCATAGATGATTTTTCTCCAGAGTATCTAACAGAACTACAGGAAGACACCATACTTGACAGGAGGATGCGAACTTCAAAGCGAGGAAATGTGGAGTATTTGCGAGTTGGTCTTAAAGGGACGAATCCAAGAAAGGACAAGTGGATTGAGGTTGGAAGGGTGAGGGAACTATACCCTCATCTTCACATAGACTGAGATAGTCTTTTGGAGGTCCAAAAGCTTCCCAATGGGGAGGTGTGATCATGGGATCAAATTTTGCTCAATTTTCAAAGTGCTCGGAATGCGACGAAAACAGTGTCATTGTGTCTGTCTCATCTTCCTGATTCCGGCGGTATATTTACTTTCTCAAACGGAGTCTGTATGGAGAAGATATCGCGATCTGTTCGCCAAGCCAAACAGGCAAAATTTTTGGATGCTGACTGTACCTGTCCGTACATTCTGTATAGTCTGTACGGTGACATGGCAGGACCGTACAGGCAGTACAGAGGTGATGTGGCAGCTGCTGGTTGGTCGATCGTTGGCGAGTACGGTGTTGACATGTGTCATAAGTGGCCAATAAAGTGCGGACACGTGGCCCAATCCATTGGCGCCACGTGTCCCTATATGACTAGTTAATGATTGTTGTGTAAAATATACGGTGGGAGTCCGCGGGGTTCGACCCCCGGACCTCCCCAATACCTAACGACTTCACACGACAGCCCGGCCATTGGGCCACAAATTAGTTCTTATTTGATATGTGTTTGCAATTTGATTTGAATCCGGTCATTGTATTATATGGAAGGGGGGTGAGCCGGGGCTTAGCCCCGACCCGTGGTTCCATTGTAAACATATGTGACCATGCCATGGTGCTAAACCCAAAATCCCGCGCAATGTTTAAACACATATTTGTATGTGCGGGAAAAGCCCGTGGTCCTTTGATACGCATGTGGCCATGTGTTATACGCATGGTTGTAATGGTTGGCGCGTATAGCCTTTGGTCACGGGAGTTTGCATATGTTTTCCCATGTGACCCTAATCCGGAGTGCAAAAGTGGTTACAACGGATTTGTGACAGTTAAGCACTTTTGCTAAGCGCGCGGTCTTATGGCCATCCATACTCCCAGGTGCCGAGGCGGTTAGGGGCTGGCGTGCCCTTAACCGTTCTACGGTTTGCACGGTTGGCGCGGTTGCGCCCGGTGCTGGGTTTTTGCGCTTAAAAGAGCGTGTGAGCTAGGTTCAATCAAGGAGGATGCGAACTGTAGAACCAGGGACAGCAAGCTTGGAGAAGGAGACTTCCAGGAGGCCTATCTTTCTCATTTTTCGACTGTTTCAGGTGCCGAAAGAGCCCAGACAGGGGTTTTGGGACGCTGGGAAGCCATTGGAGCAGTCGGTTTGTCAATTTGAGCATTGTAAGACATGTTTTTGAGCACTTTTTTTTGAGCAATTAATAATAACAATCCATTGGAAGCTCGACCAGGGGATGTAGCCCATAAGAGGGGTGAACTCCTTTATCAATTGTTGTGCACATGTGTTTATGTTCAATGTTTATGCTACTGTCTATGAATATTTTTCATAAGTAATCCTTAATTTATGTGTTGCAAATTGATCCTGTTGATTTAAACACATAACATTTCACTTGCAATAATTATTCAAGTTTTTCAAGTCTTCTTCAATTTTAGATCACTGCCCATGGCCAAAATTTTTGATTTTCCACTTGTAATTATCAGGTCAGAGGTAGTTCCAACTTGTTCCCCCCTCATGGAGTCATGGTCAGTTGATTTTAACACGGCTGTTCCATTTGTCCTCCTGCAATTAATATAAATCTTATTTTTTTATACAAGTGTCATAGTCAAATAGTCAGTTGAGTCCCAATCAGAACTCTGTCCAACAGTCATAATAATTAATTACAAATATCAAATTCGGAATTCGGAATTGCCATAAATGGCAAAAATTTTCCAAATTCGAATTTACTAAAAACGGAATTCAATTTCCAACAAATTTAACTTTCAAAAATATTTTATTTTTGGGGATATCACATCCTTTCCCCCTTCAGTAAAAAATTGTCCTCAATGTTCGTTCCTTTCCTGGAACAGGATTGGATGAGATTTCTGCAAATCTCCCTCTAACTCCCAAGTGGCCTCCTTAGGACTAAAGTGCTTCCATTGCACCTTTACCTGAGCGACGACTCTGTTCCGAAGTGTTATTTCTCTCCGATCCAGAATGTCCAGGGGTTCCACCTAGAACTTGCCCTTTGGTTCCACCTACACCAAGTCCCAATCAATCATATGAGTAGGGTCATGAATATACTTTTTCAACAAAAAAACATGAAATACATTATGAATTCTTATATTAGTTGGAAGTGCAAGTTGATATGCTACGGGTCCAATTCGAGCTAGTATCTCGAAGGGCCCACAGAAACTGGGTGCCAGCTTGGC
Organism: Picea engelmannii; assembly: GCA_009831015.1. NCBI lineage: Eukaryota > Viridiplantae > Streptophyta > Pinopsida > Pinales > Pinaceae > Picea > Picea engelmannii. The sequence goes on along the minus strand of ML829353.1, from coordinate 27,249 downwards.
ATAGTTCCCTAGCTTCAACGAGATTTTTTGGGCTTTGACCTTCAAATAAACATGGTCTCCTACTTGAAATTCCAAGTGTCTTCTTTTCTTATCTGCATAGCTCTTTTGTCTGTCCTGTGCTTCTTTCAAGTTTTGTTGTGCCTTCCTTACCATGTTCTCCATTTCTTGGAGCATCTTTGGTCCAACCATGAGTCAGTCAATCGGGTTATCCCAACTAATTGGAGTTGTACACTTTCTGCCATACAATATTTCGAAAGGGCTCAACTTAGCCAAAGTTTGGTACCCATTGTTATATGCAAATTCTACCAAGTGTAGGTAGTCTTCCCACTTGTTCAGTTTTGTTCTTACATACATGCAGAGCATATCCTCTATGATTTGGTTTGTCCTTTCGGTCTGTCCATCAATTTGGGGATGATAACTCGTACTGAAATTCAAATCAGTATTTAGCCCTACAAACAATTCCTTCCAAAAAGCGGATGTGAATTTTACGTCTCTATCTGAAATCGCCATTTTAGGAATACCATGCAGTCTAAAAATTTCTTTCATGAATATTTCAACAATGTTTATAGCTTTAAAAGTAGACTTTACAGGAATAAAGTGTGCATACTTACTGAGTTTATCGATTACAACAATAATAGAATCATTATGTTTCTGAGTTTTAGGCAAACCTGTTATAAAGTCCAGTGATATGGTCTCCCATTTCCATTCTAGTATTGGTATGGTTGTAATAGGGCAGTTGGATGCTGGTGTTCGGCCTTAACCTGTTGACAATCCTGGAACCTAGCCAAGTATTATGTTGTTTCGCCTTTCATATTAGGCCAGTAAAATAGTTTTCTAAGTGATGTTATCATTTTTTGGTAACCTGGATGACCAGAATACGGTTTCTTATGCACTTCGTCCAAAACTGTTAATTTTAACTCTGTTGAATTTGGTATGTAAAGTCTGTTTTTAAATCGCAATAATCCATTCTTGTCGATACTTAGGTCTAGTTTATCTGAGTCTACAATACTATTTTGTAATTCTGCCATCATATTACTGTAATTTCCATCGCTAATACCTACCGTCCTTACCTTTTGTTCCAAATTACTTTCTGCCCTGTTGATATTTACCTCAAACAACCCATGGACTCTTCTGCTTAAAGTGTCTGCTACTTTATTTTCTTTGCCCTTGATATGTCTAACTTTGAATTCGAATTCGCTCAAGAAGGATAACCATCTAGCTTGTCGTGCATTGAGATCTGGTTGACTAAACAGATATTTCACACTGCTATTATCTGTCAATAGTAGAAATTTCCTTCCCATTATGTAGTGTCGCCACATTTTTAATGTGTGTATTACCGTTGCCAATTCTAAGTCGTGAGTGACATAATTTCGCTCATGTTCCTTTATTTTTCGGGACTCGTAACAAATAATGTGTCCTTCCTGAGTTAGGACACCACCTAGTCCCTCTTTACTTGCATCAACACATACTGTGAAGTCTTTATCTAGGTCTGCTACCTTCAAAATGGGCATCGATGTCAATAATTCTTTCAGCTTATTAAAACGGTATTGACACTTTTGCGACCAGTTAAACTTGGTCCCTTTCTTTTGTAATGATGTGATAGGGTAGGCTATCTTGGAAAATCCTTCTATAAACCTATGGTAATATCCGGTGATTCCCATGAATGATCGGATATCTTCTACATCCTTAGGTACTGGCCATTCCATAATGGCTTTTGTCTTCTCCGGGTCTATGGCAATGCCTTCTGCTGAAATTACATGTCCTAGATATTGTATTTCTTTTTCATAAAAGTCACACTTGTCAAATTTGGCATACAGTTTGTGTTTTCTCAATGTTTGCAACACTATCCTTAAGTGTTCATCATGTTCTTCCTCTGTTTTTGAATAGACTAGAATATCGTCGATAAATACTACCACGAACTTGTCTAAGTATTGACTGAAAATACTGTTCATCAGGCACATAAATGTGGTTGGCGCGCTAGTGAGTCCAAAAGGTATGACTACGAATTTGTAGTGTCCATATCTTGTCCGAAAAGTTGTTTTGTTTATGTTCTCGTCCTTTATCCTAATTTGATGATAACCAGATCGTAAGTCCAAATTTGAAAAGATCTTGGCCCCACCCACTTGATCGAACAGATCATTTATCCTTGGTAAGGGGTATTTTTTCTTAATAGTCATTTTGTTCAGTTGTCTATAATCGATACATAGTCTTAGAGTACTGTCTTTCTTTTTCACAAAGAGGACTGGTGCTCCCCATGGAAAGACACTCGGTCTGATGTACTCTTTGTCCAACAATTCCTGTAATTGTATTTTTAATTCTGTCAGTTCTGGTAGACTCTTTCGGTAGGGTGCTTTTGAGATAGGGGCTGATCTAGGTAGTATGTCTATGGAAAAATCTATTTCCCTTCTAGGAAGTAATTCTGGTATCTCATCCACAAACATGTCTCTGAATTCACGTAGGACAACAAAGTCTTCTAACTTGGGCTTATCTTATTTTTCTAATAGATTCGTCACTTGGATGGCGTAAACTTGACATCCCTTTCTAATACATTTCTTGAGTTGCATTGTTGAAACTTGTTTGACTGGTACAGGTTTTTGTATGCCTTGGGTTGTTCTAACAGTGCCAAAATTATCTTTATAGCTAAGTATATTTGTATAACAGTCTAGTACTGCATTGTGTTGTTCCAACCAATCCATCCTGATAATCATATCATAAGATCCTAGTGGTAGGATGTTCAAATTGGTCCTTATCCTTTGACCATCTAAGTTGAACTCAAGATCAAAAATAAAGTCAACTACTTTTCTTTTAGTACCTGTTGCTAGTTGTACAAGCCATGATTTTGTGTGCTTCAGTTTCTTAAGTTTATTCGACTCTACTACATCGGGAGTAATATAACTTAATGTAGCTCCAGGGTCAATTAAAACAGAAATTTGAGTGTCATTGATTTTACCTTCGATTTCCACCACCGAGGACTGGTGGTCAGCTTGTCGACCATCTATGGCTGCATTTATCCGATGCAGACTTCTGCCCACATCTCCCACTGTTGAGGCTTCCTGCAAATTGTGATCAGCAGTTATGTTGGCTACAATTAAATGTGGACAGTTCCTTTTTAGATGAGGCTCTCCACACTCCCAACACTTTAGTGGCTCACAGGAGTTGTCCCCAAACTTCTTCGTTCCCAGGTTTACCAGTTTACCGCTACCTTGTGTATTTGGATGATTGGAGTGAAAATCCTTCCTTGAGAGACTTTTTGCTGCATTCTAATAAGGAGATGGTTGGTATCCCTTCTTCCACTGGTTCATTTGATATTGCTTCTTATCCTTCCATGTCTTGGGAAACTCTACCCATTGTTTATACTAGTCATAGCACATTTGTGCTTTCCTGAATACCTCACTCAAGGTTTTGGGGTTGTTAAACTCAATTCTGTCTCGGTAGGCCTGTGGTAAACAGCTTAAGAATCATTGGATTTTTACCTTATCCTCCCGGATTAACGGTACGAACCTTAGTAGTTCCAGAAATTTATTTATAAGGTCCTCCATTGTTATCTGTTCGAGTCATAACTTGTAAAATTCTTTCGTCTTCCTTTCATAATAGCTTTCAGAAAGGTATTTTTTCTTGAAATACTTCTTAAAGTCAGACCATTCCAACTGTTTCTCCTTTAGGCCCTTGGCCAACTTCAGGTCCTACCACCAAATGTTGGCCTTCCCCTTCAGATTGTAGATGGCCATTATGACCTTCATGTTGTTGGAATAGTTGTAGATCTGGAAGTATTTTCTGATGTCCAACAACCATGCCTCAGCTTCTTCTCCTGTCCTGGATTCTCCATCAAAGGTAGTTGGTTTAATCTTTTTAAATTCTCCTTCAAGGTGGTCTACTTGTTTTCTTTTTCTATCTGGTATAGTTTTGTCCTCAGCTGAAGATGTCCCTTCCGATGAACTGTCTCATTTTTCTATTTCCACACCAGAATTCTTGGAGGCCCTTTTGTTGACCTCCTCATCATGGCTATCATCTTTTGGGCTTTTCTTGGTTACTATACTACGCAGTAGGACTTCATTTATCTCTTGTTGTTCCTGCTGTGTTTTCTTCAATTTTTCATTTTCGGCCTTGAAAACCTGCAGTTCCACAATAAGATTCCTGATTGTTTCCAACACCTCTGTGGGTGAGCTTCCATCACTGTTCTGTCTTGGATCTCCAAGAGGTCCTTGCTGCGGATTCCCTTCCATCCTGATTTTTGCACCTCCTTGGGTTTCCATAATCAACACAAAACAGAAAGGCTTTCTGTTTGTAACCACAAGATTTATTAGTTTTTCCATAAATCAGAATATATATTAAGCAATTAATGTGGCCCTGCTCAGGCCCAGTGTTGTAACTTTTTCTCTAATACCATATGTAATGTACCTCAAATTCACCATAAAAAAAAAAAAATCTATGACCTAATCCAATTTCGTTTAAGCTTAGAATTGCTTAGAATTTAAGAGAATGTAAGATTCATTTCTATCCATAATGTCATTTCTACGCCAGTGTAGTTTACTTTGAACAGAAAAGCTTTGAGGGTACATTCTTTCCATAATTCTATCACTTCCTTGACTCTCAAACTACTCCAACATACTTATGTATAAAGGCAATGTCTAAACTCAGGTCGAAGGAACCTTTGATGTTCAGAGAGATGAAGCTTAGAAGGGATAACACCTTCGAAGTATTCAGAGGGAGGCAGAGATCGAAATCATCTCGTAGAGGTCAAGTTCAGGTGGAGAACGCTAAGTCACTTTGGCCATAGATCCTTGAGCGGAGTGAACGAACGGTGAGATTTCTTCGTGGGGAAGTATCGAAATCTCGTGGACCGTTGGATCTCGTAGATCCGTGGGAAGGTTAAGACTGATAATCTTTTAGCGTTCAAAAGATCAGGAGTAGTAGCGACCATTGGATGAGAAGAAACAGGAGTTTTTGATCTCGCACTTGAATTTTGTCATTTGGAGTTCGGCGTTTGGGGCAGCAAGGGATTTTGGAGTCGATGTATCACGAACTTCTAGTTCGCAAAATCCCGAAAGAATCGGGATTGTTGATTTCAAGCGAAAAGGACAAAAACCGTTAAGCCCCTTTTTGGCATTTCGGGTCCCGGGAGTTCGAAGGGCCAAGAAATATTGTAGCTAAAATCATGAAATCCCGAATCGTGAAACCCTGAAATGTGAAATGGAAAAAACCCGTTAAGCCCCTTTTCGGCATTTCGGGTCCCGGGAGTTCGAAGGGCCCAGAAATGTTGCAGTCGGAGTCGTGAAATCCCGAATCGCGAAACCCTGAACCCCAAAACCCCAAAGTACTATATGTACAGGCCTCTTCCAATTCAATTATTCAAGGATAGATCTGCTAGAACTTTAATTACAGAAGTAAATATATGCCTATAAATAGATCGGTACCTTTCAAGCTCATCTATACATAGAAAATCCTACCTAGAATTTTGATTTCAAAGTTAAAAAAAATCTCCTATAGGTGGATCTTGTTCTTTCAATTTCATATGTAGATAGTTTTATCTAGCATTTTGTTTAAGGAGGAACCATTCCCAAAATTTAGTCTTTGAACATAAAATTCTTACAATGGACTGATGTCATCCATGGAAATTATTTCAACTGAGCACAATTAGACGCATAAAATCAGATACACGAATCATTCAAACAAAGACTGAGCATATTTTAAAAGAAGGTAAAATACCAAGTTTCCATTTCAGCATTCGGGATTTGCTTATTACATATGCGCGGAGTTCCTTTGCTTTACTAAATCATGAAATCCTGAACCTCGAAACCCCGAAATTCTAGGCCCACAATCCCTTGGCAATTCGCGATTCGACACTTCTTGTTTCATTTAGTTTATGCATCAAGTGTTCAAAAACCCCAAAATCCTGAAATGTGGGGCCCACAGTCCTTTCGCATTTCGCGATTTGACACTTCTTATTTTTTTGTGTTCGGCGTTTGTAATCGCCAAACCCCGATTGACTTCGGCTTTTCACACCATTTTATTCTCTAAGGTTTATACAATTAAACAAATGTTTTCGGTAAAGGTTCTGATTAAACATCTCCGAACCCTTATGCTTACAAAGCTCTCCATCCTTTCATTTCCATGAAGTTCAACTATGACTAGTTAGGCTATTCTTTTCATGATTTCATTTCTAGAAAATGCATTTATGATTAATTAGACTATTTGTCTTCCATTATGTTTCACACCTGTTGAATATACCTATATCAAGCATTTAAACTGAATCATGTAATTTGTATGGTTATCTATACAAATATATATTTATATATATCCGCACACATAGTTATTTCCTATTGTGTAATCATTCCAAGAGTAATTTAATTCGATAGAACAAATCGCCTAGAATTAAGAGATAATCCACAAGGAGATGTCTGTACACATAGGTATGTAAAAGTTTTAAACCCCATAATTACTTCCGGGATAGCGTCTGCACAAATCTTATATCAAAAGATAAAATACCCAGATATACATACGAGACATTGATCTGGTGATGATCTCTAGTATAATATAATGAAATAGTATTATATTTAACACAACTATGCTTTCTAATAAATTACAAAATATCGATTTCCTTCCGGTAAAGACACTAAAATAGTTTTTCCTCAATAGCTAACAATTCAAACTCTAGGGGTTTACCCTACATTTCATTTCATTCCTTCAGAATTATATAAAACAGAGTACCCATTCATTCTTAGGCAAATGCAATTTGATTAGTCAATAATTCATCATGACATGCAAACAGAGAAGGAAAGGTTTACATATCTGAAACAGTTCATGGAAAGACAAAGGGAACAACCACGTTCCTCCCAACCATAGAATAGGGCAGCCAAATTCACTTACCCGATTCACTCCCTAGCCTGACCATGAATCCATGAGGGCGAACTTGGAAACTCCTCCTCAGCATTGTCCTTCAATTCCAACAGTTATCCTCTTGCCTCATACTTACTTAGCAGTGCTCATAACAGCAAGGAAAATCCGTTTCAATAGGCTCCTCCTGCCTCACACTCAATCCGCAGTGTTCATAACAGCAAGGAGAGCTCAAAATATTTCCCCAGCATACTTGGCAGCGTCCTGCCTCCTCGCATATGTTATATATCAATTTTGCCCAGGTCTTTTTCCCTCCCTTGGGGGGATTTTCGCAGCTTTCTAAACCTCTGATTTTCAGGGGTTGCCCATGGCCAAATCTCTGATTTTCCACTTGTAATCATCAGCTCAGAGGTAGTTCCAACTTGTTCCCCCCTCATGGAGTCATGGTCAGATGATTTTAACATGGTTGTTCCATTTGTCCTCCTTCAATTATTATAAATCTTATGTTTTTATACAAGTTTCATAGTCAAATAGTTAGTTGAGTCCCAATCAGAACTCTTCCCAATAGTCATAATAATTAATTACAAATATCAAATTCGAAATTTCCATAAATGGAAAAAAAAATTCCAAATTCGAATTTACTAAAAACGGTATTAAATTTCTAGCAAATTTAACTTTCAAAAATATTTTATTTTTGGGGATATCATAGTTCTTGTCACATGTGTCCTGACTTCTTCACCCTAAAAAAACTCACCATTAAAGACAAATTTCCCATTCCTATCATTGATGACCTCTTGGATGAATTAAGTGGCGCCCAGTTTTTTACTAATCTTGATCTTCATTCTGGATACCACGAGATCCATATGAAAAAGGAAGACACTCCTAAGAATTCCTTTAGAACTCATGAGGGCCACTATGAGTTTTTGGTCTTTCCCTTTGGCTTGTGTAATGCTCCCTCCACTTTCCAAAGCCTCATGAATCATGTCTTCCATCCTTTTCTTCGTCATTTTGTCTTAGTTTTCTTTGATGATATCCTCATCTATATAAAAACCTGGACAAACCATCTTGTTCATGTGGATCGAGTTCTTCATCTACTCTCTTAGCACCAACTTTTCCTGAAACTATCTAAATGTGCTTTTGGCACCTTGGAAGTCGAGTACTTGGGTCATCTTGTTGGTAAGGTTGACGTTAGGGTGGATCCTAAAAATATTGAAGCTATGAAAGACTGGTCTCACCAAAAGACTCTCAAAATCTTGCATGGATTTATGGGCTTAACAAGTTATTATCGCAAGTTTGTTAAGAATTATGGAAAGATTGCGACACCTCTCACTGCACTCCTTAAAAATAATTATTTCACTTGGACTCCAGTAGCTTCTTAGGATTTTCAAAACTTGAAGATGGCCATGTGCACCACTCTAGTCCTGGACCTTCCTGATTTTACAAAGACCTTTTTGCTAGAATATGATGCTTCAGGGAAAGGAATTGGCACTTTCCTTATGCAAGAGGGTTAGCCTTTGGCCTTAACCAGCAAACAATTGTCTGAGAAAAATTTGGGAAAATCAATCTATGAAAAGGAAATGTTGGTTATTTTGCATGCCCTTAATCTTTGGTGCCCTTATATATTGGGGAAACTCTTCCAAATTAAGACAGATCATCAAACCCTCAAGTATTTTATGGAACAATGCATTTCCTCCCCAGAGCAACAAAAATTTGTGACTAAGCTCTTTGGATATGATTATGATATCATTAACAAGAAAGGCAAAGACAGTGTGGTTGCGTATGCACTTTCCTGAAAATATGAAGATGAAGGGTCCATTTTTTCTCTCTCCTTCATTGTACCAGATTGTCTCCAAGTTGTTCGCCAGGAATGGCTACACGATCCCAAAAGTTCGCATCTGATACAACAATTGCAGTCCTATTCTCCAGTTTCCCCACGGTACTCTTGGCTCCATGATGAGATTCAATACAAAGGCCGTTTGTATTTAAGTAAATAGTCAAAACTTAAATCCACAGTACTTTCTAAGCTTCATGCTACACCCACAGGTGGGCACTCTGGGTTTACCAACACCTATGACAAGGTCAAACGTTATTTTTTCTGGGATGGTATGAAACAAGATGTTTGTAATTTTGTTTCTGAATGTGATGTGTGTCAATGGAACAAGGGAGAAGCAGTCAAATATCTTGGCACACTACAACCTCTTCTGATTCCACCTGCTATTTGGTGGGATGTTTCTATGGATTTTATTGTAGGCTTACCTAAATCGGGAAATATATCAGTCATAATGGTGGTAGTTGATTGTCTTTCCAACTATGATCATTTCATTTCTCTTTAAAACCCATTTACAGCATCCACTGTGGCTCAATTTTTCATGGATCATGTCTTCAAGCTTCATGGCATGTCGCATTCTATTGTTTTTTATCACAACCCAACTTTCACCAACAATTTTTGGCAAGAACTGTTCAAGCTACAAGGCACCCAATTGCATCTCATCACAACATATCATTCCCAGACTCATGGTCAAACCAAAGTTGTCAACAAGTGTTTGGAAACATATTTGAGGTGTTTTTCCTAGGAAAGGAAAAATCAATGGGCTGAATGGTTACCACTAGCTGAATGGTGGTACAACACTTCGTACCGTACAACTACTCGCATGACTCCTTTTGAAGTTGTATATGGAAAAAATCCACCTTCAGTTCTCTCATATTTTCCAGGTGTCTCGAAGGTCCAGGCTGATCTAAAAATGAAGAAGACTTGTATTCTTGAAAATATTTGCAAGTTTAATTTTATGTGTTAAAATGCAAATGGATCAACTTTGCAACACAACTTTAATATAATTTACTCATTCAAGATGCATATAAACAGCGGGAATAACAGTGAACAGAAAACACATAACACAACAAATGATAAAGGAGTTCACCCCTCTCTTGGGCTACATCTCCTTGTCCAACTTCCAATGGATATTTTGTATTATTTGCTCAAAGTGCTCAAAAATGTGCTTTACAATGCTCAAAATTCCAAATATACTACTCCAATGGCTTCAGAACGTCCAAAAACTCCTAGCTGGGCTTTTTCGGCACCTCGTTTGGCCAAAAATTGAAGAAGATAGGCTTCCTGGAAGTCCCCCTTCAAACTTGTTGTCTCTGCATCTACAATTTGCACCCTTGTTGGCTCAACCTAGCCCCCACGCATATTTAAGCATTAAAACTCAGTACCAGGTGCAACCGCACAAACGGTGCGAACTGTAGGATAGTTATGAGCGCACCTAGCCCCTGACCGCCAAGGTCGTGGTCGTATGACCCATATGACCGCGCACAAGTGCAAACGGGGCTCAAACATTAAGGGCGAGTGTGGTCGTGACAAGTGTCAGGTCATTGGTTTGATAACCGTTTGAACCACAATACAAACCAAATCAAAAATGAAAACGTGTGTGTGTGCCAACCGAATTGATAGAGGGTCATATGGTATCGTTATATGCGACCGAGGGCTGGGGCTAAGCCCCAGCCCGGACCCCCACACCAACACAAAACAATTCAAACTTAAATTTATGTCAAACCATATATATAACAAGGAATATGGTGTGGTGCGTTGGTAATGCAAACTTTGCAAAGGTTATACACGTGGGTGGAGGTCACGGGGTCGAACCCGGTGGACTCCAATAAAATTTTATACAAGCAACAAATAATAGGGTGCCACGTGGCAGTGCATGACTGGGCCATGTGGCACCATACAACCAACCAAATACTGCCACATGTCACAATGTCATTTTTCCACATTTTCCAACTGTCTGCCACGTGTCGTACGGACTGCCACATCAGCAGCCGTACGGATTGTACAGTCAGCATCCCTTTTTTTGCATGTTTGTCATTTTGAACAGAATGAGATATCTCTCGCTCCTGTTGTCCATTTGAACCCAAATGAGTTGCGTTGGGTTCGTAACGACGAGGCCTACACTCTCATTCGATTTGAAGAGATTCCAAGCACTTTGAATTTTGAGAAAAATTTGATCCCTTGGATCACACCTACCCATTGGAAAGCTTTTGGACCTCCAAAAGACTAATTTCTGTCTATCTGAAGATGAGGGTATAGTTCCCTCACCTTTCCAACCTCAATCCACTTGGATTTTCTTGGATTTGTACCTTTAAGACCAACTCGAAGATACTCCACATTTCCTTGTTTTGAAGTTCGCATTCTCTTGTCAAGGATGGTGTCTTCATGCAGTTCTATAAGATATTCTGGGGAAAAATAATCTATAGAAGGAATCTGAACATGCTCTCCTTGATCATCAATCAAAGGAGGCTCACACAATTTCAAATTCTCAACATTAACAACTGCATACATTTGCATATAAGGAGGCAAATCTAAACAGAAAGCATTGTTACCAATCTTGTCAATAATCTTGAAGGAACCATAGCGAATTGGTTTCAAATTTTTACCTTCTCTTTTAATCCTCTCCTTACTAATGTAAAGCCAAACTTCATCACCAATTTGGAAACTGTGATCAACACGAGGCTTGTCATGTCTCGTCTTGTACTTGGCTTGACTCTTTTCCATCTGCTCTTGCACCATTTGATGTATCGACTAAATTTGTTCAATGAACTTTTTTGCCCTATCAATGTCATATTGACCATCAATAGAAATATCCTTCCCAAAGATAAAATCTAAAGGATATTTGGGCAAATAGAAAAAACATGCTTCAAATGGTGACGTTTGAGTTGAAGAGTGCTTAGCTCGATTGTAAGCATGCTGAATGTAGTGTAAATGCTCATCCCAAAGTTTAGGATTCTTACTGCAATAACCACGAAGAAGATGCACCACTGCTCAATTTACCACTTATGTCTGACCATCGGTTTGCGGATGAAAAGTTGTGCTCTTTTTCAGTTTGGTGTCCATGAGTGCCCATAAACTCGACCAAAAACTTCCAATAAATCGAGAATCCCAATCAAAAATAATGGATTTAGGCAATCCAAAATGAACCCAAACATTTTGAAAGAACATTTGTGCCATTTGTTCAGCTATAACCTGCTTCTTACAGGGCATCAAAATACACATTTTGCTAAATCGATCAACCACAACATAAAGATAATCATGATTTCATCTAGACATAGGTAGACCTCCTACAAAGTCCATAGAAATACTTTCCCAAGGACGAGAAGGAACCGGAAGTGGAGTATACAGACCCAACTTTCGATTGCTAGGTTTACTTGTGGCACATAACGAACATCCTCGAACATATCTTGAAACACTTTCATTCATTTTAGGCCAATAGCAGTACCTTTGCAAATTAGCCACTGTCTTGCCTACACCAAAATGACCAGCAA